>JAPMOQ010036670.1:336141-448339 GCA_026543055.1 Argiope trifasciata | reverse complement strand
ATCTTCCTACCTTCTAAAGCATACATTTGAGAATTTTGAGAACTTTATGCTAACGTCTGTAGAACATCTGTACACACACAAACATATATTCATTTTTACAATAAGAAATAATAAAAATTTAAGCATTTCAAATAGCTTAATGTCGAATTACTGAACCAAGAAATGGTACTCTTAGTTTTATCGTGCAAATTCAGAAATTTTATAACTCGTTCTTAACACCTTACATTCTATAAAATTGATTGAAAGCAGTAATTCATTAGCGTTGTGGCCGCGGTAGCCTGGTGGTAATGCCTCCGGTTAGGAAGCATAGAGTTGCAAATCCGAGACCCAATTCCACCGAAGAACCGCCGTGTAAGCGATTCTGGTACACGTTTAAATCCATCGGTCAAACTTCCTTCCGCTGGTATGTCGTGTAAGTTTAGAGAGTAGGTGCAAGCTCAGGTGTCGTTCTCGTCATCTGACAGCGGTTCAAAATCAAGAGATTTGGATAAAATTCAAAATTATAAAATAATTAAATACATCCCGAACTCTCCCTAGTGTTGCTACAAACGGGACGTTAATATAACTAAACAAAACTATAAACATTCTCGTCATTAATTTAAAATGCAAAATAAACTTTTATAACAGTATTTGCACATTTTTGTTTTTGAATGAGAACGCAGAATAAATTTCGAATCAAAATGTTGAGTGAATCAGCTAAGATGGCAGTAATGGAGGGCATTTTCCATAATTCGAAAGTCAATCCATTAATTCGCAATTCGAACGCTTGAATTTAATCTAATGATAGATCAAATCTGCATGCCAGGAATTTAGTACATCATTGTTTGATGTTACGCAGAATGAAATTACGGGAAGTGCTTTAAGTAATTGGGTAATTCACTCATTCATGAGGGTGATATTTTATTCATTAATATGTAAGATACTCGCTCCTTAAATAAACTCTTCAATCATGAAATTTAATTGTAAAATTGAATGTTGATTGGTTAGTCTTTTATACAAGTCTACAGTTTTCATTTGATTAAATTTGGATCGTGTACTCTTTAAGAAAAAATCACAATAAATTTTTAAAGCCTCAAATTTGATTAAAAAAATTAAATGAAGTTTGCCAAATATTTGATTATGCTGCTCAAGAACTAGTTTGAAATTTCACATCCTAATCCAATTAATGCCAAATTAAATATTTCCCTATTCTAAATTAAATTTCCTGAACATAGAAACTGTATTTTCAAAAATATATGTGACTATTTCAAAGCATTAAAAATTTAAAATACAAGCTGTTTATAATTAAATTTCCGCTATAAACAGCCTCCTACAACATAAATGGATGAAAGGATTGCATAGTAATTTGGTATACAGGCTGCACTCACGGAATTTTTAGAAAAAAATAGATACAAAATGTCACTAGAAGGCGCTTTTTTTCGAAAAATCTTAAATGTAACACAACAAACGCCTAAAGAGAAACAATATTAGCAATCCAGTACAAGAGTTATGCGTGATAAATTTTAAAGAAGGGAAAAGCTGTCAATTCTGAGGGGAGGGGGAGAGAATGTCGAGATTCACATGCTTGGGAAGAAGAGGATGCTTTTTACAAACATGTTAGAATTAAACACGTTTGCAGTCATTTTCGTGTTTTATGTCGATGTTTCCGGTTGTATTGATGATATCTTGTGCAACAATATTGAGACATTGAATGACTTAAGGAACTCCATAACGTTTCATGTGCGAGTATCACGAGATCAGTTAATCTGCTGTTGAGCACACTGTCCTTCGACTTGAAATTTTACAGGTAAAGGGTGAACAGATGGAGCACCTTTTTCTACATCATCCTGGATATGATTGACAATTTCTCCTCTTGTGCAATTTCATCAAAAAATGTTTTTGTTTCTGCAAACTGAACCGTTTTCTTCGAACATTGTACTTTTATTTTTTCCTTATTTTTACTTATCAAGGTTACATAACAAGGTTACCAGAAACTAGGCCATAAATTTTATGATTGTTTCTGTTTTCCATTTTGTTCATTTATTGTGTTAAAATTGATTTTTTTTTTCTACCAAAGATATCCTCTGGAAAACATTTTGGAAATTTTTCGAAATTCCGTAAGCACATCCCATGTATATACGAAATTTCTTTAACAATCCGTTCAGTTGTTTGCTTTGCAGGATGCTGTTTATAGCGGAAGTTTAACCATATAGACACACTGCATAAAATCATGTACATCCAAATAAATACTATAATAATACTAGAGTAGATATTCTGTGAAGTTAGGTTTTTTTTATTTAAAATATGTTGAATTGAAGAGAAACATGATATTGCACAATTAATGAAAATAACAGTATTATTTTCGGATATCGGATTCAAATATTTCCTATTAAATTTATATTTTGTACACTTTTGATGAGACAAATTAATTTTATTATTGAAATAATTATTTATTGTATGTAAAAAGAATTAAAATTTTTACTTTGTTGATTCATGTATTCAAATATTAAGAAAGGCCCTTTGATGCCAAAAAACAGGAAAAGGCAAACTTTAAACAGAAAGAATAAGCGATAGTTCATAAAAATAAAATATGATAGATATGTAATTATAGATGAAATTAAGATATCTTGGCCGTTATGACTGCTTTATGACAAGGAAGTCTAATTATTTAAAAATGCTAATTGCTAGGTCTCGAAAATTATCTACCTAATTTTAGCTACAAAATCTTATAATAATAAAGGAAAAATCTTTAATTTTAAAAATGAATTGATTATAAAATAAAATTATGATTTCGAAGGATGGGTAATAAATGTGTCATTGCTCATTTCCATTGAAGCGTATTCTTAAACTTTCAGGAATATATTGTTGAAATTTTAACATCTTCCAATATCTTTCATTTTTTAGTATATTTCATTCTTGTCTTCTGTTAATTACTGTTGTTATTGTTTTCATGTCACTACTAAATAAATAAAAATTAATGATTGCCAACTTTTATTCTCAATTGTTTTGTCAAAAAAAGAACAAGGTTCTTTAAAACTGTTCTAATTTATTTAACACTTTCAACGCAACCAAAGATATATCTCATCATTAAGATACTTCCAATTAAATTGGGATAAAAATTGGAAAATTAAACTGGCAACATTAAATAGATTATTTTTTAAATCTTAATATATTCATCGCTAAGGATAAATTAGATAAAGACCCCATTAAAAGACAAATACCAAATATTAACGGTATATAACTGTATTTCTGTTTCAACTGTATCAGTTGTATTTCTAAAAATTATATTTAACTATAAATTTTGTTTCTTTAATATAAATATTAGAGATCTAAATCTAGCATATTATCTGTAGATAATTCAATAATAGTATTTCTTGAATGGTCTTTATCTGGAAACGAGCGTTAATTTACACGTCACTAGTTTATTTTAGTATTCTTATTATTTATTTTTCTGAATTTGTGAAGTAATGAATGCCACTTATCTCCATTTTATGAACATTTGATCTAGGTACACTAATTGAAACATTTTGCGATTTTTTTATGGTGATAACGATTATTGTGTGAATTTTATTTTTTTCATTTTGAATGGAACCAGCAAAACTTCATTCTGTGTTTTTTTTTTTTCGGTAGCAACAACGTGGTATTAGTTTGTTCGGCAAAAAAAAATCTATGTTTTAAGAAAACCTAATCCATTCAGTTCAACACTAGTTTAAGGCATTTTAATGACTTTGGTACCTTCAGAAAAAAAGGACTACTCGATCAATGAAAATTATGTTTTCTATTCATCAGAATAGCAAATTATCATGCTATATCTACAACAAATTTTAAATTTAAAGTACTAATTTTATACTTACTGTTTCAATTAAGATATTTCGACTAATTTAGCATTTTTCTCTTCCATATAATTATGTCCCTATCACGAACAAAAATGTTACATTTATTTTCATCATCAAACAAGATACAATTCCAATTCGTTTGGTGTTTATTTTTTTTGTTGATTTCATGAAAGGAAGTTTGAATTTTTTTCATCTTTATATATTAATTTTTTTTGTTCTTGATCTCACTGCCCATTTAATCCAACAATCGTTGAATAGGTTCAGTAGATGATTTCGAAAATAAAATCATTTTCATGAATTCAAGCAATGTTTATAGTACTAAAAAGAAGGTTTTATAGAACTATAAGATTCTTATAATGTTGAATTATTTACGTTGGATGACTTTTTCATTACTTATATCGTTCCGATTTTTTCTTGAAATATTCTTATCTCGTGCAGGATCATGAAATGAATAAATTGTTTTGCTAGTTTGACGGACTGTTTAACCACTCCTAAAATGAAAAATATCACTTTACGAATGATGTTTATCGCTTTCTTACAACATAAATCATTTTAACATAATAAATAGAGCATATATATGTAAGAAAGAAAAGATTAAAGTAAAAGGATTTTTAAGATGTAAAACGTAAAATGACAAACGATATTTTTATTTAAGAATATGTCTTACAATTTCCAGATTTTTTTTTTTACAATTACCTTTTCCGATGTATTTTTTCTCTGTCTTCTTGCATTTTAAATTTTATTTAAAAATCTATAAAACAGCTTGAATCTCATGCCATTTTTATAATTTAAAAAAAGTGGAAAACATACTGAACTTTTTATTTGAGTCTACTTCTTGACTACAACACTTTTTCTTCACATTTTATAAGTATACTAGCATATTTAAGACCCATTTTCTAATTACAGTATTATAAAGAAGAACAAAGAAAAATCAGAATTCTTAAATACCAACACTCTCTCAGTAGTATGGAATTTTATAACTTGTTTCTTTGGGTTGTAAGATAATCCCCCCCCATACACATATCTACTTTTTTTCTCTCTATCCTGAATAAAATAATTTCCGAATGATCTATCAGTTACCATTTTTTTTTATTTTCATATTCAAATTGACATTAGAATGTTGCTTTTAGGTATTAGTTCGTTTGCATATGGCACGTAATATAAATAATTTATATTGATCAAGGCTGATATTCAATCGTTTTGCTATGCCAATTAGTTATTTATGTTAATTACGGACAATTGGCTATCATCTATGTTTTATTTATGTTACATAAGTTTTCTTGGTTTTTTTCTATATCTTGGAATGCATATGTCCATAATTTGGCTGAATACCATGTAGAATGTTTTGCTACAATGATCTGAATAATAATACTTCATTCCTAACTTCTCAAACTAACAAAATAATTTAATTTTACTTAATTTCTAAACAGTATTTCAGCTTCCAACGTTAGGAATAAAAGCGGGTCTTTGTTGGCATGAAGCATAAACGCTAATCAGTAGGACACCAAAAATCAATGTTATTTTTTCCAAATGAGAATTACCCATGTATAGAGTCATTATTTAAATAATGTCTGTACTCTACTAGATACGCGTGATAATATCTTCCAAATTACATGTCCTCAAAACACAAAAACTCAATGCATCCACTCACGATTCTTCTAAATCTGTGACGAAGCATGTGCTTCATACAAGTATGAACCTCAAAGAATGTGATTATCTTCTATTGAAAACGAATCACAATCATCACACATCCAGTGAATTTGCTGTGAGATAGGAGACTTTGTGTCACGCAAGCCATTGAGTGTGCGTGATCGCATGTAGTTATTTCCATATAGATAAAAAAAAAGAAAAAGAGAAAGATGCATAGAAGCATGCACTACAAATCACTTCGGTAGTATTTGGCAGAAAAATCCATATTCATATACCTAAAATCTGGATTGTACTGTCGTATTTCACACGCAAGAAAGGAAGATACATGGAAGTAGGTTTTGAAAGAAAAATATAAAATAAAGAAAAATCTTACATCTTAATTCACAAATTTCAATTTATCATATGAAAATGTAGAGAGTGTTGATCAATACAATTGTAGCCATGATTTCATTGTTTTGAAAATGTTTCAAAAAATGGTCTAAAACATTAAATGGAAAATGATAAAAAATAAAGTTTTATTTTATTATTTATCTTTTAAATTTTTTAACTTTTTAAAATCTCTCTTTTTTTTTCAAAGCTATAATTTAATTGTAATTTTTCAATTTATAAAATAATATATAGAATCTAAAGAATAATTTCTTCTGATTAACTGAAGTAGTTTCCCCTAAACATTTACGTATACTCTTTAATATTGTTATTACCCTTCTGTTTCCCAGCCCCTCATAAAATCCTGTAGCTTAGGAAAGATAACCTTATATTCTATTGGCTAAAAATATTTTTTAAACATTTTATGTGCTTTTTCCCTATGGATTTAAATCAAAATTCAATACAGAACTATAATTTTATTCACAAAATTTTATATTAAATTTCATTGATCTATTTAAGTCTTTCTCCATCTTGATACTAATAAAACCTCCGAGTCACTTGGCCACCGAAATTTATCTCTGAATTTTTATTTGTTAATTACAAGTGGCAGCAAAATCTCTATGTCATTAGACACGGTAGATCATTCATCGCTATTTTGATCAGTACAGCATCTATAATCACTACAAGTGACAATTACTGTATTGTCTTTACTATATACCCCCGAGAGCCAAGGAAAAATGCAATATTTTGCATTAGCCCTTTGCATGATGGTGTAAATTCTAATAATAACACATAGTGAGAAAAAAATTGTGCTCGAAGCAGGTTATTGTACTTTTTTCTCAACTATTGCGCGCTCTAAAGAACGTTACTGTTAAAAAAATCAAATGTCGCAATCATTATAATGAGTTTGAATATGTCATTCCACGGGGTTTTGTGTTTGGAAGAAAAAATATATTAAATATTTTTATAACATCTGAAATTAATCTACTTATATTTTTATAAATAATACTTAATTCTTCAAATATTTTTATAACTAATCTGCGCTTTTTTGCTAACAAAAGCGATATTTAGCTGAGAAATTTAGAAGTGTGGGGCATTGAAGATATTTTACTGAGCTTAACATGTAAATTTGCATGATCATGATTATTTCCATAAAACTGTTTCTTAATTATGTTATATAATATATTTATATTAAGAGTTTTTAAAACATTTTTCCTTTAATCTTGAGCATGAATTATATCACTCCTATTTATTTCATACAAAAACGAAGAAAAGCATATAAACAAAGGTTACCATACTTCCGGGGAAGTTGGAAAATCTACTTT
Source organism: Argiope trifasciata (assembly GCA_026543055.1). Taxonomy (NCBI): domain Eukaryota; kingdom Metazoa; phylum Arthropoda; class Arachnida; order Araneae; family Araneidae; genus Argiope; species Argiope trifasciata. The sequence continues at coordinate 441,183 of JAPMOQ010036670.1, read as the reverse complement.
AAAAGTAATAACAACGAAAATAAATCATTATTTCAATCCGGAAATTCAAATCCTCACTAAGAATATAAGAAAGTAGAATTATTATACAAAAATAATATTCTTTAAAAAAGAAAAATATCTGGAGCAAATCTTTAATATTATTCAAAAGTCCTAAGTAAAAAAAAAATTTTAAATAAAAATTCGTATTGAATTTTTTTGTATTGTAGAAAAATTATTTTTCTAATAATTTTTTAAATATTACTAAAATATGTTACTGATATGTTACCAGATGTTTTTATTCATCGATGATTTTTTATGCCTTTTGCCTATGCTCAAAATGTTATTTTAATTAAAGAGTTACTATAGTTATTTTTATGAGAAGTTATTAAATCCCATTTTCATTTAGGCCGATCAAATTAAAAGATATCAAGATTACACGAGCTTCAAAAAATTCTCAAAGGTAACGATATAAAAATTATTTCTTGGGTTTATCAAGAAATCAAAAGTAAATTAACTATTAATAGATTATTTTTATCATTGTCTATTATTCTTATAATAATTTAAAAGATAGCAATAAAATATGAATTATTGATATGTTACCCCATGTTTTTATTCAGCAGTGATTTTTGTTGATGCCATTTCTTCTACACTTAAAATATTTTTTTTCTATATAATTCCATTTATTATTTAATCCGAACAAATTAAAAAATATCAAGATTAAATGAGCTTTAAAAAAATCTCATTAATAACTATGTAAAAATTAGGCCTCGGGATTTACCAAGAAATCGAAAGTAAGTTAAGTAATTTTAAGCCGTTTCTTTTATTATTTTCTGTTTACTTGCCACATTTATTTACCTCAGTTGTTTACAATCTCAAAAATGTCATGAAATTTTAAAAATTACGATTTATCACGGGAATTCTTCAAAAATGCTAAATATCTCTTGAAACATTTTTTACAAAAGCGAGGATATTATAAGAAGCATTTTTTAATCTTTTAATCAGGAATTAATTAGCAGGAAAATTTTTCCATGATTAAATTCTATAAAATAAGGAATTACCATCACTTTATTAAATGATTTTTAATACGACACCTTGTAAGATACCTTTAGCTTGTTTTAATTAGAAATTCATTTTAACCTTTAAAAATAATACATAATGAATAAAATGGATCATAAGCATAAAAATTCTTTTATCCTAAATAACATTTTAGAATAAAACTTGGCATCCTTTTTATACAGACTGCTGGATTTCCTATTATTACAGTATCAAATAGGACTATTATCTAAGAAATTTTTTTTTTTGGCATCTCGCTTCCTTTATTAAATATTGAGTACAAAAGCTTTATAACATGTTTTTAAACACTCTTCAAAATTATTGTCCTCGGATTTGATAATTCAAAACTCAGCAAATTCTTTTACCATTCTGTATTGACTCATATAATATTTTTAATCTGATACTGAAAGATTTATCTTTAAGCTCTATACATCACGTTAAGTTGCTTAATTTAAAAGCTTTATTCCCTTCTGTGCTCAAAAAAGCCCATTTTTAAAATTATTTACTAAAGCAATAACTCAAAAACGTTTTGATAGACGGGTGAAAATAGTATACGCATTTTAGATCAAATCTATAGATTTCTAGCCAAGAATCTCTGCGGTGGGGGATCTGTCTGATAATTCGAGTGTAAGAGAACTGGTTAACTATAAATGAGTTAGATGGAATGAATTTGATATGCATTTTTACCATCGAAAAATATCGTTTCAGATATTAAGCCAAATTTGTATAACAGTTGACCATCTGTCTATCTACGTTTTCATATGCATATAAACGCAATATTTCATAAATACAATAACTGAAAAAATGAAATTAAATATGTTATTTTGTTCTTACAATTACAGTTTCGGACCAAATTTTATTTACAGTCGGATGGTAAAAGCGTATAAAATACTTATTCGAACCATAGTAAAGCTGCTACATTCTCATCATAAATATTCATCTTGTGACTTCTTGTTTCCAGTACCTTGCAAGATGTAATGATTCAAAGTCAAATTTAAAAAAAAAACTCAAACTACTGATTTCTTCCAAACACGGAAATTAAAAGAAGATACTTTTTATTCCCACTTAAGACAGCCTAATCCTATCCTATATTTACAGGTTATAAAGATAAAACAAAAAAACTTATAATTAAAATGCATGCCAAAATTATATACATGACATATTTTTTAATCTTCTCAAAAAGAAATTCTACATATTAAATTACTGTCTTCATTCATGGGCAAGAATGAATATAAGTTGTGATTAAATTTGAATTCAGACACACAAAAAAAAGATACCTTTCATCTGTTTAATCCCTTGGTGACCCTTAATACACTTAATCTTCACACTCATTTAACACTTTTAAAATACATAAAAAATTACATAATTTTTTTGATATTTCATCTAGCGATCTTTAAATATGTCACGGCTGATATTCACGTAAAGTTCTAAAAACAGACTAAAAGGCTGAATCAAAAACAAAAAATAAAACAAAATATAAACATTTGACAGTTTTTATTAGAATAAATAATTTGTTATGTTAGGGGAAGGAATACAGTTATTTAACTTTATTATAGTTTTAGAGTAAGAAATATAGATATTTAGCATTAAGAATCTTTATGCCATGTTTCCACACCATAAAATGTCATATAACTTTATTCTTTGAATCTGCACAAAGTACTTCTAATATTTCTTTTAATCTTAATAATAATCTAAATTACAATTTTTTTTCATCTTTACAATACAAATAAAAATCTTAATACAATTTTTTAAATACTATTTTTATTATTTTTCTTCCTTGGTTTGATATTTGCCATCATTAAATAAACATTTATATAAAACTTCACAGATGTGAATCATTTTTTACCCTCTCTCTATCTAGGAAAAGAGCGATAAAAATATTTCAGGTTTATTTTAAAGGTTTGTTGCAATAAAGAGGAATCACAGAAGCAGAAACGCCACTTTCGATTTAAATCCATCCCTATCAAAAAACCCTTGCGGCATTGTGGGTTAGTTATCCTCAACATGGACAGCGAAAAGGAAAAATATCCAAAATATAAAATAAAAGTACTACTAGAGACATCGAACCAAAAGTAGTCTGTAAGAAAATATTTTGCTCCACCAGACATGGATCAAGTAGTAAACCTTACGTAGAGAGTCTTCATTTACGGAAAGATTTCTTCCATTGATGAAAATGTTCAGTCTTAAATCTAAATTTGGATCGTTTATTTCAGTTGAGTTTCAAGTTTCTATTAATGCATCAACTCGTTTTTAAGTTCAGCTTTGATTCTTATCACAATCAATGAATTTACTGTGTTGTAGATTTCTCCTGGAATGTGTAGTGAAATATAGATGATATGTTAAATTTTGACTTTCTTTTTTATATCAATTTAAATATTTCGTATGGATATTTGCAAATCATACTCCATTTTGCAAAATAAAAAGTTCATACTTACACAGCACTATTATAATTAAACTGTCGAGGTAGCTATGTGTTTAGAATATAATTAATATTATTTATAAATTTTAATTCTTTTAAGGCGCATGAATTATTTTTTTATAGATTTTATATTACAGAAGTACTATTAACATAAGTATTCTTGAGATTTTTTTAACCGGCTACTTAGGATAACTAAGAAAAAATTTCCATAAAAGATTTACAGAATAAAACTTTTTCAAATATATACTACTTTTACTTAAATAATATGCATATTCCTTGCATTATGAATTTTACTCCTTCATTAGACAAAATTTGTCATATTTTGGAGTGAAATAAAAAAATTAGGATTTTATAAATATTATGTACAGATGTTTTTATGAAATATGAATTTTATATAAACTAGTTTTTATAATTTTATATGAATACAAATTTAATATTAATCTTCATATGAATAGTTTTGTTAAAAATAATTTCATAGAAAACTATGCAAATTTAAATATTGAAGTATGAGGTCATTTTGAGCAATATTAAGTAAAAATGAAATAGTAAATCAAATATTTATATTCGAAATATTATATTTCCCTTCTTAATTTTGTTAATAAATTTCTGGGGCTGGATAAATGCTACAATTGTGTATCTAACGACGCATAAATATTATTACTTCTACAAAATACTTTATTTGCTTTTTTGTTGATATGATTTCCAAGTACTAAGAAAATAAATAAACCTCATTTAGCAATTTTGAACTATTAACGAAGCAAGAAAAATAAGTGTCTATAAAATCGACAATTCTAACTAAATAATTAGAAATAAACAATTTTAGCTCCCGAAAGTTCCAGTAAAAGGATTGACAAGTCTAACCTTGGACACGACCAAAATCTTCCTTTTATTTGCATAATCTGTTCTGGATAAAACACATCAGATCACATCAGTGCATTATTTTGTCTTAAAATATATTAGATGATATAAAGAGTCATATAATTATAAAATAAAGTTTAATTCTGTGCTCTTTTTCACGACTTGAAACATTCATATCATTGTTGTTACAAATGTGTGATGTCACCAAACCACGAATTAAGCCTTCTAACAAGGAAGGAAGATTTACATACATGGTAACTATTACTAAACGGATGCTGAATCAGACTTTTAGCTTTGGCGATAAACTTGTTGGGCATTTGCTGTCTTGGTGATATATTCGATGATTTTGAAAAAAAGTGTATGATCGGATATATTCCAGAATCTTGATGACAGTACTATTGTGACTCGATTTCTAGCATTTGTTCAAGAACAGGACCTAAAAAAGTTGGAAGCGTACAGAGAGGAGTCAGAGTGCACTAATAAACTCCAACTGAGTTGTCGCCAATAGTAATCGAGTTTTTAGAATGATACAATCGTTGCTATTTTGAATGCGTAATTAATAATATATGCAATTTAATGTGCTTAAAATTAACATATTCATACTTAATTTGAATAGAATTGTACAAATTGATTATGACTTTCCTTCATAAAAATTCCTGCCCAGCTGTTATTTTCAATAAATTTAAGGAAAATTTAAAGGCGTGTCAAATAATTATTAAATTATATTTTTTCTTCAATACATATTATAATTAATACACAATATTTTTCTCTTCAAGTCTTTGATGAATTTTCCATTTAAATTTTTTTAAACGTAACTTTGAATTAATTTTTCTACTGCAAAAATTCCTGCGAGCATTTTTCAAATATTAATTTCTTTTAAACAAAATCTTAGAACGTTTAAATTCCATTTAATAATAAATGAAATTGAAAATTCTTTCGCCGTATGTTTATGCTATAAAGTTAGCAGATAAATTTTCGCTGTTTTATGAAATGCTAAACAATAGTTCAATGAATTTTTAATATGTTAGACTTCGCATCCTTTTACCTTTAACGATATTTTCCATATCTTTCATGAATATTTAAAAGATGAATCATAAGCATATTTTGCTTAAATCGCGAAGTGGCTGAAAAATTGCATTTGTGAGCAAACTTTTCTGGTGATGCGTTTTAAGATGACCATTTATTCTTCCAGACACATTCTTTCTAAATTTTTCTCATTTATTTTGAAGAAATGTTTAATGTTTCAAAATGATTTGAATAAAATCTTCCGTACGGAACTCTTTACTTACCTATTTTCTTTTTAAAATATTATGTTTAATCTATGCTGTTCAATTAAATATATGGTTGAATAACTATCTATGGCAAGTTAATCAATTAAATTATCTGAGATCTCTGTAGCGGCACGATATTTGCTTAACTTTGTTGGAAAAAGAGGCTAATTTAAATGTTACTCAGCATCGTCCCTTTTTTATTATTGAATTCAGTGATTATTCTTAACTTCTTTGGCATTAAATGATGAAGCATATTTTCTGTCTTTACAATTATGGAGAAAATTCTTTCGATTTTGAATTGAAGAGAATTACATAGTTAATTTGGTTAATTTGAATTTAATTTAATTGAACTATTTTATAATTTGAACATTCCTCTTATGTTAATATTAAGTCATCGTCTATATTTTTTGGTGAATTTAAATTCTATATGAAATTGAATTCGTTTCATTTCTTAATTATTTTCACTATCTACTGCACACATACATGACTTCAATGCATCCATACATGATTTTAATGCACCCATACACGCTTAATAATTATATTGTCTTCTTATTCACTCAAAAAATTAACTAAAAATCAAATAAACAATTAAAATCTCTATTATTAACAAAAGAGTGTGAGTGGTTATAGAACTCGACTTATGTGAAAGATGCATATACAAACAGAATAGGTGTAAGGATAATAAAATAACATAGTTCTTTATTTATAACAAGATTGATGCTTTAAAATATTTTATTGACAAAATTATAAACAAAGTATTCACAAGAGGCTTAGTTGAAATTAAACACCTTTATTAACCTGTAATCAACTGGTGGCTAAAAGCCCCTAGACTGAGAATAAATACATTAATTTTAAAAATTCCATTTTTTCAATCATTAAAAGAATTGATTTTGAATTATTTTATTCATTTTGAGACTCAATTCTAGAACAATTGTGTACAAAAAAACTGCATGCAGCTTATTAATTAAAACTATTTATTGATTATGTACAATTCACTAAAGCTGCTCTCTTTTTATTAAATATTTACTATTTTTCTTATTTTAAAAAACTGTTTTTAAATGTATTGCATTCCTTTTATACGCAATTTTTCTTAACTAAAGTCTTTAGATTAATTCAATTTTTACTACGAATCAGTTCAGTTCTGCATTTCAAGGAGATAAGACATTAAAATATTCGTATTTGAGGCTCTCAAAGCAATACAAAATAATCCTGAATTTGAATTTGAATAAATACTTATTCAATTTAATAAGCATTTGATTAATATTTCCTCACTGCATTAAATAAAATAAATAATCACCTTTTCAGGGAAATAAGTTATGATACTTTGATGAAGGCACTTATTTTTACTCTTTAAGTAAATGTGGAGATATTTTCCCCCTATTCTTCAGCATTTTAATATTTGTTGCAATTAATCGCCAAAACAACATTTTCAAAATAGAAATAACATATGGTATTTGACGAATAATCACTGGGAGAAAATTAATCGCCTAATCGATGTAAAAGCGCAAGCACCACAAATATAAAAAAGTGTATTTTCCAACTAAATGAAATCAAATTTTGCTTCAGAGTTACAATTGTAGTCACAAAATCACGTACCAGATTCCATATGTTTTTTAAGTCATTGCCTTTTTTTTTAATTAATGCGTCTACATGCATGCGAAAGCTATGATTAACAGATTGTCAACAGTTTGAGAGATTTAGTTCAAACTTTCATAAGGATTATAATTTTATAAGAATATGCATTTTAGACGATAAGTATATGAATCCAATCTTAACTATCTTGTTAATCATGTTTCCCCCATTGCCGAATACAGTCATTAAGTTAACAGCCAGATCACTAGACTTCTTCGGGATAAAGTTCGTTCAAAATTTGAAAGAAATCTACAAGTTATGTGATAAGTGCATAGTTAAAATTTCATTCATCTAATTCGAATCGTTATTTAATAATCATATACTCAGATGGAAAGACGTAATTCCAAAAATGTGTTTTCTGTCTAGGAAGATCTGAACAGAAGAATTCGTAAAATTCAACATTTTTTGGTTATAGTGATTTCTTCCTTTTCCCTTCGTAAATGAAAAGCTGAAAAGCGTTTACCATATTTTGATAATGTTCAAAGAAATTAGTTGACTCCGGAACTATAAAAATATATAATGCTGATGTAAAAATAAAAATATCACTTGAGGTCTAAGATAATAATAAATGAAATTAAAGTGAAATATTAATCTGGAGTAAAATAAAGTCTACAAACAGTACTATTTTATCAAGAAGATTATTATTTTCCATATGTTTACTGATATATATTAAATTTCATATTATTCAAAAGTTTTTTTTTAAAAAAACGCAAAAAAATAAAAATAATGCGTTTGATACTTATAAAACTAGCTCTTATAATGACTAATCTTTATTTCTTATGTAGAAACATGTTTTTGTTAATGCACTAAAAATGCTGCATGCTTTTGATCATAAGCAAATGTCAAAATAATGTTGTTAACAGATGTTAAGTAAACTTTAACACAAAAATAGAAATTTTCTTTTAAATAATATTCATTGTGGCTTAATAAATATTTATAGAGCTGTTCCAAGACTTTGCGCTATACTCTTTTTGTCATAAAAAATAGATATTTTTTAATTTTTAAAAAATATATTTTTTATTGTTTTATTTGTAATATATTTCGTAATTCCTTGTTTCAAATATTATTGAACTTTAAACAATTCTAGTATTCTCTTCTATAATTAGAATAAATCGGTTGACTTTGTTTTTATAAGGTACTAAAACATCAAATTTCCATAGAAATGTATGTATGATTGCTTGCACATTATTTTACTACTTGTAATTAAAATTGCCATTTGTATAATTATTAAAATATTAAACGGCTTCATTTTCTTCAAATTTTAATCTCAAAGATGCAAGAAATTTTTATAGGCTCACTAATTTAATTTTAGAATGGCATTGAAATTCAAAGAATTTCTAATCATCTTGAAATACAGAACATTTAAAAAATTCAAAAAGAAACTTATTTATGAAGCTCCAACTATTTCAGCAAATTTTTAAAGTAATCATTCCATCTGGAGATTTCTTTCACTATTTTTCTCATTTTGCGCAAAAGTATATTAAAGGAGTCTTTACTTTGAAAAAAATCATAACTGCAATGTTCACAATAAAAAAAGCGAACTTCTATGATAACCCAAAAATAAACCTTTCGAATGAATTTATCTTCAACGCGAGGGCGGAGAATACTATAAAATGAAACAAATAAAAGTCATTGCACTTCCTCTTTCCTTTTTCTAATTCACCTGAATGAGTTATACCCAGATTTAAAAATCGGATTTATTTCGAGCTAAATATACTTTTAAGATACGAACGCTTTCTTCTCTCGTCTAAAAATAGAAATTTAATTCACAAACGCGTCAGGTTGAATTTAATTTTTTATTACACTAATGCAGTAGATAATACTCTGTCTTTCTAATGTTACTTTCTTTCGCATTTTTTAAGATCTTTTTGTAAGCGACTCTATTTTCGTATAAAGATTCCGTAAATAAATAGTAAGAGTTTCTGATTCAAGAAATTTTCTGTTTTTAGGTATTGAGAAAATAGTTTTAAAATTTATACTTTTAAAACTATTACTCTAGGAAAATGTGCTTTTTATTATTTATGCATTGGGATATAAGATAGTTGCCCTCTTTTTGATTTTTATGAAACTCGATTTCAAGTTTTTAAAATCTTAACTTTAAACAATGCAATGAAAGATTCAATTTTCAAAAAAATATTTTTTATAATTAATATTTATTAATATTTTATTAATAAATGTTAGTTATAATTTCTTAGCTATTTTAAGATGTAATAGATTTTTTTTAACAAAAAACATTTATAGGGTCTCTGAATATGAAATGTAATAAGTATCTTTAATTACAGCAATTTACATTAAAAATTATTTATTTATTACTTTTTTATAAATAATTTCGTCAGCTATTCTGTTTGTTATGTATTAAGCCTTTTTAGGTCACAGGGAGTATACTTATCACCATATTTATCAATCATTAAGTCAATTTTATCGATTGGCATAGATTCTCACAAACCTCTCATAAAATTACGCGTTTTGGTTTATTTCTTGAGTATTAATTAATTAAATTGATTAACAAATCAATGTTATCTAATAAGCAAAATGAATTACTTTTCTTAAGCCAGTCTCAATTTCAAAAACATTTTAATATACCATGATTTGAAAAAAATCCCTTTAAAAGGGTTTACGCACAAAAAGAGAGAAAAATAACAAAATATTTTTTTGTTTTTTAATAATGCTGGTATTGAAAACATTTAATTCTATAAAAAAATTTCCAAATTTTATTTTTAGGGAAATTTTGAATAGAATCATGCAATCATAAAAAATGAGTCAACATATTGCCATTCTATGAAGGGATTTTCAACAATTTCGATGTCATTTTTTTAAAACTAAACTTTGCTCATAATTCCAAAACTCATTTCACAATGATCTAGGTGTAACTTAAAAATGGGATATTTCTCTTCGAAAATACAGAATGTAAAATTCCCTGTTGAAATAATTTTTACAATGAACTTATAATGAGACAAAGTTTTATTAGAATCGGTTGGTTTTTATGTACATCTGTATCAATGGAAATCCTTCCTCATGTATTTGTAAGAATCGTATGAAGTCATATGAGATTTGTTGAATTCAATTATAATAGGAAAATAATTGAGCTTTAAGGATAAAGTTTTGAGTACAAACAGATGTGCATCTAGATTATTTCCACAGTTCTCATTTTCTCTAGTATTGAAGTTCCCTGTAGTAATATCACATCTATGTCGTAAAATGGTGCACATCTAAAAGAATTTCATTAATAGAAATAGTAATGAGGTAACATTTTAACTAATTTTTTTGGTCAATGATGTATCAATATATTTACTTGTATAAACATACCATGCAAAGCAATTGCAATAATATTTTTTATATAGTGTTGAGAACGATATTGGGCTGATGAACATCATTCATTAAACTGAATTAGATGTCATGGTTTATAACCAGTGATAGCGAACAAATTGGTCAGTGTTGTTTTCTGATATATTCTATTCGTGCAAAATAACGAACAATATCTCTACGATTTCGTCCAATACTCTGAATTCCAGGCGAGATTATGAAGATTTTGTAATGATGTTCCTTCTTATTCTTCTGTACAGCCGACCATGCCGCTATCACTGAACGAGCAAAGCAATATTGACATGATTTGTTGTTTACTGTCTTTATCACAGTCATCCATAAACAGACCGATTCAGCGAACTCGCATCAACAAAAGCCGCTACCCACAAAGTGATATATTTTTGACATTCCTCCTCATTTTACAGCACATCTATTAAAGTGTTAAACGAAGAACAGGTTACGATTTTAAGGAAATCTCCCCGAAATTCTGAATACAACTCTGGATTCTCGTTCCATAACAAAACGAAGATAAAAGTTTCATAACTTTCAAATAATTTATAGAATAATGACAATTTTTAACTACTCATTTTTAAAAGTTGGAAAAGGAAAATCTTCAAAGTGTCCCTCAGTGCTCTGAGATTTTCTTCCGCCACCAGTGCAATACTTAAGTCATTATTTGCAAAGTTTAGCTTCTTTCTTAATTCTGAGATTTCTTCGCATTTCTTTGAATAATGATAAACGGTTCCAATCCTCCACAAATGCCTTTATTTTCCTGTATTCTTACAAATCTGTGAGGTAAATCATCCATCTCCTGATGTAATTTAGATTATCAGTGGAGGGATTTCTTCTTATTTTTATTTCTGAATTAATATTAAAGTCATAATTACTCTTTCTTTCTTTAGACATACACCTTTTGTCAAACCATTTGTAATTTTATTTATCGTAATGATGCTTTTGTACATTTTTATAAATGAGATCGTAGTAGTAGAACTTCATATAAGAACTCTGTTTTTAAAGGAAACTATATATCATGCTTATTTCGATTTAATAAAAATTATGAATTACTCTTAGTTCTGAGCCACTGAAATATATGTTTTACAATGACAATATTAAATTGAACAATATTTTTTTCAGAAACTGTGGTACATGCATGTGCTGCCATCGCTGAATTCAGAGCTACAAACTCCAGAAGTGCTCGCTGCTGCCCTACAACCGCTTCTCTACATGATCGAAGAATCCACAACTGAAGAGTACACAGAACTCATTCTGCCTGTCTTCCGAGCGGTGTTTGCCATGCCGAAGAGCGTACAGGTAAGTCATAAAAATGATTTTATTGCTTACTCTCTGTTGATGACCTACCTTGGCAACTCTCTTTTTTTAGGAGGCTAAAATTCAAAAAGTACTATCTTTTACTCTATGATGTGTCAAAAATTTTCAGTCACTGCAGGAAGCTTCCATTTTCAAAGGAAGACATAAAATACATTTAATTCCAGGAATACAATTGCATACAAGTTTAAAATCTATGTTAATTTATAACTGATAAAATTCTACAATCAGTGCTAAATAATTACTGTATAAATCAATCTAACCTCTTGATTGCTAAGTATTCCAAATTAAGTGGTGGATGGACCTGAAGAACCCATAAACTGGAAAAACAGTTTTACCTAACGCATATATAGACCCATAAACCCATAATAATCAAAAGCTTTTGCACTTTTTTTCTATTTACTGTACTTATTTTTATTTTTCAAACCATATTTATTTCTGAAATACAATTTAAATAATTAGCCATGATTAACATATAATCGGGGAAGGGTGGAAAATTTAGATTTTTTTTAGAACCGAAGATACCAAAATAAAGTTATCAAAAAATAACTGGAAATTGACTGCAAAATACTCTAAGATTGCTCGAGAGAAAAATTGAATTGATGGGTCCATAAATCGCACCGATGATTTTTGTTGGACGCATATATGTGTCCACAGCAATTAAAGGATTAATTATTTAGTATTTTTTATCTACTGCACTTAGTTTACCTGTTTGATACTTATTTCTGAAATACAGTTTCAATAACTAACCATTATTAACATTTATTCGAGAGGGGGGGAATATCTAAAGATTATTTTATAACCGAAGATATATGAAATACAGTTATGAAATAGTAATTGAAAGATTCATTCGCCTAGCGATGATTTATTGTATATTATTTAGGACATTTTAAATACAGTATTTTTCGCATCTGATTTTCTTAGTTTAAAAGAATAAAGCTTGACCACAGAAATGGATATTGAAATAAATGTATATAAAATTTCTATTACAAAAGATGAAAAAAATGAAAAATGTAATAATTAAAAATTTTCCTCTTATTTTTTATTACTGGTAAATGAATTCAGTATACTATCAATATATTTTTCTTGGGAGTGCTTGGTAGCATATATTTAAAGCTCTTCTTTTTAGCGTTTTCATGTTCAACTTAGTTATAATTTTAATCGAATTGTATTTTGACTTGGAAAAAAATTTATAACAGCAGTTTATTTGTTTAAGTAGATTATTCAAAACGCATCTGAAATTTTCACTCAAATATAGTACTAACGGATAAAGGTGGGAATGGAGGTAGAAGTTGAAACAAAACTTTCCCCTTTAAAACTTAAAGCTACTAACATGAATTGAAAATTTTAAATAAAAAATTAAGTATTAAAAATCTATACAATGAATTATTAAACATAATTGCTTAATTAGCATAGGAGCAAAAGTTTTAAAAATGGTATTTTGAAAATATTTTTCAATATGAATAGAACTTCTGACATTTCACTTAAATGCATAATAGCTAGAAGATAACAATAAGTAACAATTTCAATCAACAACTGAATTTGTTTTAAAAAAATAGGATTTTATCACTCTAAACTGCTAGCTTAAATAATGCTTGTAAATATTTATATGCTAATCCGAATTCGTGTATCGACAAAATAGTATTATAAATGCAGGTTTTAAAAAAAAGTTAAAATTAAAATTTCAAAAGAGTTTTACCTATCATCCAGGAAAACCATACATGATAAGGTTATCAAGAGTAACACTCAAGCTAGATAAATGGGTCAAAATGTTAACTTCAACTATCTTTTTTCAAAATAAAAATCGGTCATTATGGTATGATTTGAAATCTAATTATAATCGACGTATAATGACGTGCTTACGGGCATTTTTTAAAGACAGTTTGTTTGTTTTTCGAAAAGTTGAATTATTCAAATAATCAATGTACAAGGGGTAATCCAAAATAAAGTTTACAAGCAGCAGTATTTGGAAAGTAAAAAATCGTGGACTGGAATATTGTTACCCAGATTGGAGGCAGATGACCCACGATGTTTCAGGCCGGTAGTTAAAGCAGCTAGTGCTAGTATTGAGAGTTGAAACAGCGACAGAAAAGACAAGACATCTAGAAAAGTGGTGTCGCACCGGGTCAGGCTCTATGGGTCAAAACTATATCCCTATCAGACATTCACAGACAAATCGTTGAAGTTTTCGGGGGGCGAAACAATGAGTAGACAAAAGGTGACGAAATGGTATATTTCTTTTAAAGCGGGCGGAGAGATTGCTGGAAACATTTAGGTGGGGGGGGATGGAGATATATTCCCTAAAGCTCTTACAGGCTCCAAGTGAATATTTTTTCCCGTCTTATACGAAACAAGGTTCATATTAGATGGTGAATGTTCAAAAATGTGCCGAGAATTGGCTCTATAGCCAGTGACTTGATAATTAATAAGACGAATTTTCTAATTGGTCCAGAGGTGTGATAAACGCCTCAACAGGTTTAGAGATTAGGTAGAAAAGTGACCGCCTAATGTGTCTCTTAATTACTATTTTTATCCTGGATCTATTGTTAATAAAGTATTTTTCCTTCGCCTTGTAAACTTTTATTGATCAGCCCTCATATGTATTGTATTGAAGAATTGTACTATAGATACAGGATAGTAATTTCTATCTGATTGTCAAATATTTAAATAGAATTCCAATAATCTCGCTTAAAGTTTCACAAACTGAAATATTTCCCTTTATACATTTTAAAATTAACCTGTTATATAATTACGGATATATATCGTGGTTTATGGATTTCTTCATTCTATATATCATCATAAATGTTTGCATCATTTTATAGATTTTTATACAATTTTCTAACTAAAACTTTTTAATTTCAACCCCCCCCCCCCCCAGATTAATAGCATTTAAAGAACAAATGCTTCATTTCAGATTCTGCCTCCTATCTTTAACCGGTATTATATTTGGATGCAAACTTTGAGAATAGCTTTAGACAGCCATATCAACTACTTAGATGAATAAAATTGCTGGTTTAGATTCTTCCTATATTTTATATATTTCATGAAAATTTGGCTAATGAGAATATCGAATTAAATCCGATGTCTTTTGAAGTAGTATACCTCCCTATTTACGAAATATGTCAAAATAAATTTTAGATTTACATTTTAATGCAAAAGCACTTGATTTGTTTTTAAAAAATAAGCTTGCATTAGTTATTATGCTTATATATGTATTGATATGAATTCAGAAAAAAAATATATCAATTTAACATTTGACTAAATGTGAAAGTTTCATTAAGCTAATTTCATCCCTCTAGAGGTTTGCATTTTTGATTCATTTAATACTAATACCCATACTCATAATTGATCTGGCAGATACCAAACAAATAGTCGGAAAAATATTCTAAGAAAAGATTTCAATATGGCAATCAATCCTTTATAATCCTTTGAGAGGTTATTAAAATATTCTCCCTTCGAAAAAGTGAAATAAAAAATGTATAAGGATCAACTAATAAAATCAAGTGTGTTGACGTTTTGTTGAGGGCACCAGAAGAGTAAAAAATAATAATAAATTACTTGTTTTTTAATGTGAATTCTTCTATCGACAGTTATCTTTTAAGCATTCTTACTAGATAATCAGGGTAAATACTTTAATTAACATCACTGTTAAAGTTATTTTTAACAGTCTTCTGATCTTTGTCGTTCGTCTTCTTATGTTGAGTTTGGTAACCAAACTCACAAAAGCTGCTCGAGGTCGTCAGTGGGGTTGGTAGGTAGGAACGGCTCTCCAACGAAAACGTCAATTTGGCATCACATGAATTACATCTTTTGATTTGGTTAGGAGCATCACGTACAAAAGTTTAAAGAATTTTAAAAGTATGGGATTGATAGGGATTTTTTAATGTTATTGTAAAATAACATACAACAAATGATTAATTTCGAAATAATTTCTGAGTAATATTTTTTTGGCAGTTGAAGAATTTAAATTTTCTTATTTACGGTTATATTCCTTTAATATTCATTTTAAATCTCATTCAATTTTCTACAGACGCAATACATTTGGTAGGATTTATAAAGCAACAACACATACGAAATTATTCATCTCAGAAATATTTGTCAAATATGTAGCTGAAACAAATATATTAGCTCTATTTCATTAAATACATATACATAACGTTTAGGAAGATTTTAATAAAGAAATGCTTGACAGCATTAAAAAATTGTTTGCGTTAGTGAAAGAGTCAATTTAAATCAAAAGGGAATATTTTTATCTATATATTTACAAAAATGTAATACCATTTTCTGAGAAAAATAAATAATTCGTAAACACATAAAAACAATCTGAAGACATTTTTTGAAATGTCATCGTACGACTGTGAAATCAACTGAAGAAAAAAACATAAAAATCTTACACAAATTTCTTTTACACTGAATACACAGTTTTTCAATACAACAGTATATTTAGCGTATATCTTTGATGTGTTTGTCCCATGCGCAATTTATAAAGAAATAGTTTTAAGACGTAATACATAAAATATCAATAGAGCTATTTCTGTGGCTCTTACAGTGAATCACCTTCCGGAAAATCATTTGTTTCACTATAAATAATAAATACAGCATCAGATATTTTTTTCTTCTTCCTTTATATTTTCATATATTCAATGGGCTTTTCATGATTGTCTATTCAAATATTTGGCAATTTACTTCACAAAGTATCATTTACGCAATACATTCAAATAACATGGGACAAGGAAATGTATCTCGTAAATAATTCAATATGTAAAGACGATCCTTGCCATATTTGCTGTATGTAGTTTTCCACACATATAGTAGTTCTCCTCAGTCTAAAAGAACCTTCCTTTTTCGATGTGACTAACAAATATGATGTTTATATATATCCTTTATGAAGAAATGCAATACTCTATGCCCTTTTGTAATCATTGAAATGAAATATAGCCATTCTTTTACAATTTCTTAATCTTCTTAAGTCTGTTGTCTACAAATTTCAAAGGAATTAAATTATCTAAGATAAAGGATAATAAGTTGCTTTGAATTTACAATACAAGATTGTAAGATTTTGTATTTTGTTAAATTAAGATTTTTAATTTAAATGTGGTAAATTTTTGCGAGATTGCATTTTTTTTCCTTCTGTTTCATATTTCAATCGTTTTATTATATCGATTAAATATTTTGTCGTATTTCCTTTAAGTACATCAATAGATATACAAAACCAATATCTGAAAAATGTGAAAATGAGCTTTATTTATGATTACAGCAGTATTTTCAACATATTGGATCATTTTTTAATCTTAATAATAAAAGAAATGCAACATAATAGAATGACATTAACATGCAGTAAAAACAAAACTGTATCTTGTATAATGATCGGAAAATTATTTTTACTATTACATGTTAAAATTAGACCTAAAAAGAGCAGATTTTAACCAAATAAACCCAAGAAGTTTGTTTTCTACTTTACTCACTTAGATGGAAACTTAAAGCTGAACAGTTTTTAAAATTACAATTCTGCAAAGAATATTTAAAATATGTAAAGACATTTTTTATTTCGAATTTCAATTCTCATTAATTGCATGGGTGAAACCTTAGTATTTTGCTTCTTTCTTTTCAATTCTGACTTTTTTTTAAAAAATCTCTCTTAAAGAAGCTTACTAGACATTTGATAGTATTATGATATGTTGTAAATTGTTACCTTAATGATATACAAATTTGTTACAAATGTTTACCTTAATAATGTACAAATTTGTCATAAATTGTTGCATTAATAATATAGAAATAGGATTTAAACTATCACTTCCAAATAGTCATAAAAGGATAACTGCTGTACCAAATGTTATTCAAACTTCGTAATAATTTAAAGGAAATCATGGGAATTTATTTTCTTTCAGAAAAGTTTAAAAACTCTTTAACTAGGAGAAAATGGTGCTATATGCAATATTATGAAGCAAAATAGGACATAAAGACTGATTTAAAATGTGTTTAATAATTTCTGAAAAGTTTATAAAGCATATTCAATGTGGTGTCCATCATTTTCTGAAAACAAGTTAAAAAGTATTACTACATTCTCAACAGAAGCTTTTAGCATATCAGAAGGAATGTTTGGCACATGCCGGTGTACCATATCTTTTAGTTACTCCAAATTGTTCAGATTAGCTCCATAAACAGTACTTTTGAGGTACACAATAAACATGCTTTCTAACACTTTTCAGAAACGTATAAACGCATTTTAAACTAGTGTATTCTTGTCCTATTTTTCTCAACAATATTTATACAGAATATTGTTGTTGACTGTTGGTGACTTTTTGAACAATATTTTTGAAAGAAAATAAATTTCCATGACCATCCATGAAATTATTACCAAGTTTCATAACATTTGGTCCTGTAGTTTTCCTTTTATGACCATTTGAAAAGGGAACTTTAATTATAACCACCATGTAAATCATTATACCTGGTTAATGAAACTCTAATGCTATGAAACTATAGATTGTGAATTCCTCCTTTATTCAGATAATATTTACCATCAAGTTATGCATACAGATTCAATTCAAATAAAACAAACTATTATTCTTACCAAAACACCACCAACCATTATTCTCTTGATAATTAAAGGCGATTATTTTAATATATGAGACATATTTTTCTTAATAGAAACAGATTATTCATTGAAGAAAAATAACAGAAAGTAACTTTTAAATCATCACATTTCCAGAACCAATGCGATTATTTTCTCCAATCCCGACGTGCCCCGGTTATAAATTGAGTGAAAAATACCTCATACATTTTTCATCGCATCCTGAGATGACTTTTTCTGGAAGGAAACGCCTGCAGGTAGGATTTGCTTTTCCTGGGAAAAGAAAGACATTTTTCCTCTGTGCCATGAAAAACGGAATAAACGGCTTAGAAAACATTGTCTGTCATCGATATTAAATAGATGGGGTGAACGTCAGATTGATGTCCTTGGGGGAACTGGAAGGCAGCTACTAGAAAAACATAATGCTCAAGATTACATGCATGTAATAAAAATATCTATTTTCAATGTTTTGACTCGAGGTAATAAAATATTTATTCTTAATGGATAATTTAAACTCTGTTTTTCAGAAATATTAATTCGAGATCAATTTCTTATAAAAGAATCTTTACTCCTTTGAATTTCAATTTTCTCGCAGAAATAGTTGATTGATATTTTAATTCTTGATTGTTGATTAATATTAGAAGGCATAAGAAATTTTAGTTCATCAATAAAGAAGACCAAATCAAAATATTAAAGAAATTAGGATGATAAATAATGTCATTGTATTCCCTCTAAACTACCGAATACTTATTTTTCAATTTTCATGTTCAAATTCACAAAAAAAAAATTAAAAATTGTTTCATACCAATAATTATATTGTTACAAACCTGTAATTTTGCTTCCAAGAATGGCCAATCCAACTACTGATTAGGCACTTTAACGATCAGCTGTATTGGGTGCTTGCTGATCGGGTGCCGCATCAGTGATCTTAGAGATTGGTGACGAATGTTATCGACAAAATAGATATTACCGGGATTTTTAAGATTTTTAGCAAATGAGGCAGTAGAAATCGAGATATGGTTGATTGGTCCAGAGCCTTTTCTATCCGCCTCCCCAGGATTCGAGAGGATAGCGAAGAAACGTTGAATAGTTGGATTAATCCGGTGAAACTCAAGAAATTACTAAACTATGCTGTCTGCCAAGTCCTGATGTTTGTTGTGGAAGCAGCTTCGAATCATGTGTAAAGTAGTTTAATCATGTAGTAATGAAGTGGCAGATGGATACAACTAAAACAAGGAGACAGTGGAGGATTGCAGACTTTTGGGCAGTTCGTAGTGTGAAGCTATGTTGATTCCGCCTAATGCTGAATTCTGTCTTGCCACTTTGTGTGCAGGCGCTGCTGTTATTACAGCTACAGATTACTACTAATGCGCTATTGTTTGTTGTAATGTGTTGTTGCCTGTTTTTATCAAGGTTGTATATTTGCTCTCCTTGTATTCTTGACTTTCATGATCAATAAACGTCGTCTTTCGTTATTAAAGGACTGTTTCTTTCAACGACCAGCAAATCATCAAATGAACTCCGAAGTTCGTAAGAGCATTTTAAAATTCGTTGGATCAATTATTCTAAAGATTTTGTATATAACTGCATTGCATATTCTAAAAATTTCATTTACTTTACTTTTTTTTTAAAGTTTTTTTGTTTTAAATCTGCGTGTTTGAAACATTACTGCAAGAATTATGCTATGAAGCTTAACAGATTTTGAACGAGAATTATTTATTTTTATCAGTCCTAGAAGCGTATTAAAAGCCAATTTGCATTATTAATGTTATATAAGAAATGTATCAAGTATATTGAGTCGTTAATGTTGGATTTCACTGTTCATTATTGCGATGAAAGTAATCATTTTTCACTAGAGTAATGGAGGATATTTCATTGTTTAAAAAACAATAAAATTGGAAATTATTTAACCTCATTTCTCTAACTTTTTTGATATTCAAATTGCAAAAAAATGTTAATTTTTTTTTTCAGATTTTAATTTATTATAAGACGTAATTTTGATTATATGAAGATTTTAACTAAGATTATGACGAGAATTCAATTAATTATATGAAATGTTACGCAATATACGTTGCATTGAAAGAATATTGTATCAGTTATATCAAGTACTTTAAATATAAAATTTGTAAAGCATGTTTCTCTCTGAAGAGTTTGTTAATTGACACGATGAATTTGCTTATCCTCTATTTCATTCTATAAAATCATTTCTTCGTTTGAGTGTCGTAAGAAATATAATTTATTAAGACTTTATTTACCCTTATTTTACTAGGAGGTTAAATTTATTATTTAAATCATTAAATTTACTGATTTTTCAATGACAGATGGCAATTTGAGAGCGCTATATTTGATACTCGAGATTAAAATTATCAAGGAAAATTTAAGCTCTATCTCAATCACGTGATTTTTAGAATGAAAATAATAAAATGTATATCCAATCACAGGTCCGTTTAACATGTTAGATTTATCTCTTATGGTTTAAAAACATTTCCTTTAGATTTATTTATTTTTATTAAAAGAAATATAATGTGAAATCATCTTTATCTTAAAGATATAAACATAATAGTAATAACCTTTAATTTAAGATAAACATAAAATATATTAATATTGACTGCCCATTAAGTTTCATGGATTCCTTTAAACATTTGAGCTTATAGAAATGCATTGAATGCCAATACACATACGCCAATGTTTCATAAATAATGAAAAAATCATTGAAAACTGTACGATGTGCGCCATTTCATTGTACAGGGTGCGCTAGAGAAACTTATTGGAAAAAACACCCGGGCGTGAGTTGGTGGGTAGAGGAGTGATAGGTAGCGCTATTGTAGGGGAAAGCTCCTCAGTCTGTTTCTCTCTAGTCGGTTGCCATCATGCTCTGATCTAGAGAACAGTGGGCCTTCGCCGTCGATAGCTTCTTTTCTAAGGGTCTCTCACTTCTGCGCTTGCTGTGAAATTCCTACTCACAAACCCATACATGGCCGTAATTCGATTCTGTCGTGAGTTAACTCATTTCGGGAGTGTGGAAGTGCCACTAAACACAGAAATGGACATCAATGGACTACCAGAACTCCAAAAAATGTCGAAAGAGTGAGGCAGTCAGTTCTGCGTTCGGCTTGCAAACACGCAGCTACTCTAGGAATTTCTGACACCACTCTGCGACGAATTCTCCATCAAGACCTTCAATTTTATCCCTATAAATTGGCCGTTGTGCAAGAGTTAACTGAACGCGATTCCGTTGCCCGTCATAATGCATGTGAAATGCTGCTTGACAACCTGCCTGAAGACGCGGTCAATTTTTTTCAGTGACGAGGCTCAATTTCTAATCCCTAGTTTATGCCGATCGACCATGGACAGTAACTCACCTCAAGAACAACATTCGCGACGCCATTGCCAACATGTCGATTGATATGCAGCAAAGAGAGGACACAAGCTTCAAAAATAGACTTAATGTATGCGCAATGGGGGTCGCCATTTAACCGATGTCATTTTTAAAACTGTATGAAAAAAATATTTTTTTCTCAAATAAAAAAAGAATTTAAACAATAACTGAAGTGCTTTCGTTTTATTGACCTTTCAAATAAGTGAGTTTCTCTGGCGCACCCTGTACTACTCCTATCAATTATGCACTGTCGATTATATCCTATTAATAATGCTCATCATTGACAAATGACACTCTTTTGTATCCAAGTCAAACACAAAAGCAGCCTAAATCAATGATTGCAACAAATATTGTACAGGGGGACTATAATTAAAGTACCATTTTGAAATAGTCATATAGAACCAAATGTTATCAGACTTGGTAAAAGTTTAAAAGATGTCTTGGGAATTTCTTTTCCATCGAAAAAAAGGTTTAAAAACTCACTACCAGTTGACAAATGGTGCTGTATGTAATACTTTAAAGCAAAATAGGACATGAATACATTGGTTTAAAACGGGCTTAATCATTTTTGAAACGTGTTGCAAAAGATGTATAATGTGGCATTCTCCATTTTGTGCAGATAAACTCAATAGTATTGCATTCTTAGCATCTCAGGAGAAATGTTACACTCATGTTGGTGTATCACAACTTTCAGTTATCTTAAAAGCACTGTTTATGGTGATCATTTAAACAATTTAGCAAAACTGAAAGATGCGATACACCGACATGAGCGAAATACTCCTCCTGATATACTAAGAATGCAGTAATACGATTGAGTTTCTCTGCACTAAATGGAGGATTCCAGATTGCTCATCCTTTGCAACACATTTCAGAAACTGTTAAGCACATTTTAAACTTAGTATTCTCATCCTATGTAGCTTAACGATATCGCATACAGCGCCATTTTCCCCCTAGTAGTGAATTTTTGAAACTTTTTTTTTTGAGAAAAAAGAATCCCATAACTCTTTTAAACTATTACTAAATTTGATAGCATTTCGTTCAGTACTTTTCTTTTTATGACTATTTCACACTGAAACTTGATTTTAACTATACTGTGCAATATTTCCGAAATGTTGTTTGATATTTTAAAAGTCTGACAACATTTTGAAAATATTGCAATACCGCCCCTCAGTATTTTCTACTAAAAAAAGATAATTAAGCAACATATATACAATCAGTAACTACTCGAATTTCGCTACTTAATATTCAGAAAATATAACAAACACAAAACGGTGCATGAATATACAGGTTTATTTAAAATAGTTTGCCGGATTGCATATACCTTTATAATTCCTTTGCAAAAAAACGTAGGTTGAATAATTTAAAAGCAATGCACATGGAAGCTTAGTATATAATTTTATAGATATTTTGATTACTACTTGTAAAGCTGTGCGTGTAGTATCGAAAACATTTCTAATGGCAGCGAACATGTTATCAACGGGAACAATTTTTGTATTCACAATTGTTAAAACTTCTTTTCATTTATTGCTCTTATCTTTTCGCTGTATCCAAGGCTGTTAGAACCATTTTCCAATCGATGATATTGCTTTGTAAAAGGTGCTCCAAAATAAAAGTAAGGTTTGAATTTGCCCCGATTCATTGAGTAAAGTGATGACAACTCTATTAATAAGCCTATTTGACAGCTGATAATAAAAGGTTTGTAAAAAATTGGAGCGTTAAACGATAGAAAAATGTAACACAAGATTTGAATTAAATAAAATTTTTAAAAATCATTTAAATTTGTGTACATATTATTGAATTGTAATGTGAAGGATAAGGTTGAGTATGGAATAACATATAGTACAGATGGCTTACGTGGCTTTACTGGGGCATACTCTCTCTTTTATCGAAATTTTCCATGATTTTTTGCATAAATATGGCTGAATTTCGTAGATATAGCATTAAATTTTCTCATCCAATGGATGAAATGGTGCTTGTGAGCTTTTTGTCATAGATATTTCACTTAAAATAACTCTATAAAAAGAAATCTAGGAAACCAGTTTCCAAATTTTTGAATTTTGACCAACAGATTTTAATTATTTTTGAAATATTTTTCAACAAGGAAAACACGTTTTTACATCGTGTAATATTCCATTGGTAATAACTCTAAACTATCAGCAGACTAATAGTTCCTTTCTGCTTTATTATATTATGAAAAAGTGCATATAACACGAATATGTAATGCCAAATAGGGTAGTTGTCTTTCATTATGTTGTCACGAGAGCGTAACAAAACAGATTTTAAGATATTTATTATTTATAAAAACTGACTCTCAGCTGGAAACTAGCTATGTGCAAAAGCAGATACTATGTAATTACTCATACATAAACATACTAAAATAAAAACATGATCAAAAATATGCCTTTAATATATTATTAATTTTGCTATAAATTAAAAAAATATTGAAATATGAAACTAAATTTATCAGTTTATCAAAAGATGAGCTCATACTAGGCGTTGTCCAAAATTAGAATTTGTAAATTCACTCTTGGCTTTCGCGATTACTCCTAAAGCATGCAATAAATTGAATTGGAGCTGTGATGAATTCGACGCTTTAAATAGGTATCTATATATATGTTAATATTAAAACTAAATGCAATGAAAAGAACTGCAGAAGTTAAATACAAGGTGTGTCCAAAATTAAAACATTCCCTACTCTTTCATCTGTACAGCGAGTTCTCAGTATAAAAGCTCCAAAATTGGTGAACATTCTATTCAAGGCTTGCTGCATGTGTGTGTGTTTTAATCATTATTTTATTATTTTTAGCATTTTTTTCTGTTGCACAGCTCCGTCTATAGGTGTATCTGGAACTAATTTTTTTTTTGCACAATCCATCACCCAGTGTATTGAATAGTATGCTTTACATTTTTAGAGCCTATACGCTGAGTATTCCGTTGTATAGAGGGTTCAGAATAGGGGCATTTTACTTTTGAACATTTTTTTGTAATTCTATACAATCTTGAACTCATGAGCAAGTTGCATATAGATATTGTATTAATCCAGGTTCTAAAATGTACTTAAATGTTTTTTTAACTACTATGGAAACATGCTTAGAAATGCATTTATATAACTATATAATTCACATCGCAATATAATTCAAATTTAAGTAAAATCATCTAGATAAGAGAACTGGTAGAGATTTTTCTTTAAAAAATTGAATTTCCACAATTATTTTTATAAAATATGATGTATACCACTAATTATTGAAATGTATGATATAAATATATTCGAAATGCTGAAAACCAATAAATTATTAAAAATTTAACAAATACAAGGCCCTGAAATTATTTGAAAAGAAAGCAATTGCATTTTTCTAAAAATTCTTTTTTTTTCTTTCCTATTTTGCTACAGAATTATGAAAATTATTTATAGATTAATATTCAATGCTGTTATATATTATTTTCAAGCATCGTGTAGACTTTAGACATTTTTTACACTAATTTTAATTCTTTTTACAATAATAATTATACATTTTTGTGCTGTTTAATTTTAAATCCTCTCATAAAAATTGCAATAGTCAAAAATATCGATTTCGAGATTTTGACAAATCTTCCTATTTCGCATTACTCTGAGTTGCTTTATACCATTTATTTTTAAATTAACATGTTATCGGATTCCATGAATGCGATATATCAAAAACGCTTTGAGCTATATGGATAGCATATAGTATACGGACTGTAAGCCGAATTTATAGATTTTTTAAATCAAATTTTGAACGAAAAAAAAAACACAGCAAATATGTTTGGTCGATAAAGCGCGTGAAAACTGATAATTTCACAATGTACATAACTAAATAGATATAAGTTGATACACTGGTTGTGTGCCTGAAATATAGAATCTTAAAACATTTTTGAACTAAATGTAAGAATCTAAGAATACACCTTCTTTCAGTCTGTAATTTCATACGCATATGAACTCGATAACTCATAAACTCAATGGCTTAAATCATTCAAACTCGATATCAAATAAGAGTACAAATGCCATAGTCACCAACAGATTCAATAAAAATATTTTCGTTAAATGTTTATATATTATAAATCTTGTATTCCTATGCCTTGCAAGGTATTCACGGCTTTGCCTAAGTTTTAATGTTTTGTGCGGGCAAAACAGAATAAAACTTTTATTAGAGAATATACATGCAAGTTTCGCTGATACCTCTCTTGTTAGATAGATAGCTACTTAAAAATGCAATCGAACCCCAATTTAACAATTTTAATGGAGTCGAAATTTTTATTTGTTAAAGCAGAAGTTATTCGCAATTCTTGAAATAATTGAAAATTGTACATTTTTTATTCATCAACTAAAAATATAGTGAGTGATTACAAATTTATTATTTTGGAATTTTATAGCATGCGTTTAATATTGTTTGACAATTTCTATCATTACTGGTTAGAAACAATAAATTTCCTTTTCATTTTATGGAATTTTTAATCGTGCTGCATTAGCTATACTTTCAATTCATAAACAATATAAAGTATTATAAACAATTCAATGAAGTTTCGTTATATGAATGAATATAGATTCTAAATCAGAATTGATATTCATTGGTTGTGATAACAATTTCATTATTTCAAACAACACTAGTAGACATTCGAAGTTGACGTTTGCAAATCCTGTCGGTACTGCCTCATTCAGTGGTGGTGGGATGGTCAACAGTACACAGAAAGAAGTACCGGTAGACAATTCATTAACACATGTGACAAAATTCTTAAAATCAATACAAGAAGAGACTTCTACACATACGACTTCCTTTGAATGTTTCAATGAAAAGATTTCTTCAGCAGTTTGCTTTTTTTTCTCGCCAATGCATTATTCATTTCTATGGCAAAGCATTTTTGGTTATAAATCATAAAACAATTCTGTTTCCTTTGCTTTCAAAATTTTGAATGAACAATATCCTTCAATAAGGCTTACCAATTTTTCTTCTCAAATTTCTACGTTTTCTTTTACCTTCATCCATTCCCTATACACTCCCCTTTGGATTAGGCTATGTCTTTTCTCAAAAGGCTCCATCCCACCATTGGGTAAAAAGTAGTCTTCCTCATTATTCTTTTTGTCAAGCTTTATTTTGTTCAGAGGCCTATAGTCATTAATTAATAAAAATAGTCATTAATTTACTATTTTTAGCCCTTAATATTTTGACAACTACTTCTGGGTTTCTACTGGGACCCTATTCTACTGTGTTTGATTCAAGAACATTTTCAAATTTGTTATTTTTGAAGAATGTTACCTTCTTTCAAAGATTTTTTTGTCAATATCTGTGAAACCATTGAACTGTTGACATTATCTATAAATATTAAAGAACATAATTCTTCAACTATTATAGCTAATGTCAAAATGGAGATTTCAAGACATTCTATAAAATTATTTTGTGACCCAATGCTCTAACCAAATTCATGTAAAATGCTAAATTTTTCTTACAATGAAAAAAGGTTTTGTTTCCAATAATCTTCCCAATACTTCACAATATTTCTTAAATGAAATGTTCTTCAATATATAATACCTATTTCATGTCACTTCTTTGCTTTATAGAGTGTGGAGAAATAAGAAATTCTGATTTTATCCATATGAAACCGAAATAATACTTTCATTAACAAAAATTACTCATTACTTGTCTATTCCGAACGAAAGGGATATTCGAGTCAATTGAAAAGCTATACAATATTTTATTAAACCAGTCTAACAAACATTACAAAAAACATTACACTTGAGCGTTTTTATACCTTCAATGGGGAATTTTATATTTATTTTAGTCAGAAGAAAAAGATTTAAGTCATAAAATTTAGAAACAGCGATTCCTTAAGTCGGAGACTTCCTACATCTTCTGCTACAAATTTTAAACTAAACATTCAATATTATTTATATTTTGAATGTATTAAAAGGAAAAATGTTCTCTTAATTATTTAACACGTACATGTTGTTGTAACAATCATGAAGTGATATTATACAGATTAATTTTTCTATGCCTACCAATTTTTGATTGGGAATTTAAAGATATACAAATCATCCTTTTGGATTAATTCCCTTTAAAAACAAATATTACAAGAAATGTTTATTTATGAGAACATCTTAATTATTATATATATATATATATATTGCATTTTGCTTCGAATTTAATATTTTCTAGGAAAGAAATTATTTATTTAAAAATCAAACTTCGATATTTTTTAACAATAGCAATTAAAATATTAGTCTTTTAAATTTATTTCTTTTAATATTATTTTCAAATAATTGTTAAACACTTTTACTGACAGGCAACAGTGACTTTACTTGAAAATATGGATATTATCATGAGAAAAACTCCTAAAAGTGATCTCAAATCTGAAGTTTTACCCATGCTGTACAACGCATTTGATTCAACCACACCTCAAATTCAGGTAAGTTATATATGTTATCAATTTATTTGCATTTTGTAATTTAAAAGTATCTTATTCTCTAATATAGAGTCAGGTAAATTATATAATTATCAAAAACATTTAATAACATACAACTTCCAAGAAACTTTTGTTGAAATATTTCTTGGAAAAATCTAAAGATCTAAAGTGTTATATTATTTAAAATATTTTCGTAAGTAGTGGATAATTAGAACTAGTTTTAAAAAATATCAATGGAAACTAATTTGGTGAATATCAGAAAAACAACAACGCACAGAATAAGAATTCAATATTGATTGTTATAAAGAAAATATTAGATTTTATAACATTTATTAATATTGCTCAATATTGCCTTTCCAAATTTTAAAATATTATATAATCTATTGTGTTGCTTGGTTTGATAGCACAGTTTGTTATACAATATTGTACATTATATCATTCTGTATTCAGTAATGTTGCGAATGTTGTTCAATTATATACATGTTATGTTCTTGTATACATTAACATACTGTATTATATAATATACGTGTGCTTTTTGAATGTACATCAATTAACAGTTACATAAAGTGCATCAAGCGTTCAACAGAAACTAAATTAAAGTACTAATTTTCATATTAGATGACATCACTAATTGAATTGAATAAGAAGTTTGAAAATTTTCTTGTTATTGCGGCATAATTCTATGATGGCACGGAATGGAAGATCAGGAAAATCATTCAAAATGTTCATGAACGAGGGTAATTCAGCAATGGAAACCGTGAGAACTAACTGGGCTGTTAAGCGTAACTCGCATCTTCTACAAGAAGGAGTTATTGAATAACTGTCATTTATTAGACACGTGTCATCTATTATCCCCTAATGACACCAAAATAAATAAAATTCTCAAAAAAACCCAGGGTGACGTTTTCCGTCTTAGAATATTTTTCTTTATTCTCATCAAAAGTATTTTCAAAAACACGTATCAATTGTTACTCTAAGGTTATTTGTTCCATGTGCATAATTCTTTCTATTGCTTGACATCGTATTATTTCATTTTCTTTTTTTTTTCTTTCTTTTATACATGTAATTGAAAAGCTAATCTAATGCTTAGCAAGCCTCTATGTCCAAAATAGTAAAAACCAATATTTATTTTAAAACATTCAGCTAAATCTTTATAACGTGCATCTGATAAATGCATTCGCGACATCAAGTATTATTCTAAAAATAATAAGTGAAATAAATTAAAGTTTAATCTCTCAAATTAGTTTATTTGCATTACAAATTCTATCATTGTATTAAAATATATTAATTATCTATGTTTAAAGTTTGGCTTCGTTTATGAAATCTGTGAGTGAATGGACATGCAAACGCATTAAGCGTGTCAAGTCGCATTTTAACTTATTCTTATTGAATGACTGTCTTCACTACTTAAAGTGTCTCTGATAATGACATGAAAACGTTGTTTCGGTTACATTAATGTAAAAAAACTCATCCCAGTTCATTCTAATACAAAAAAGTTACTCTATCTACTAATAGATCTAATCAGTCTTTTTACTAGAATTCTTTCAATACTTAGGTATTTGAATTTTTTTTATCTTCAGTAATTCAGGTACATTTGCAACAATATTGTACAATATCAAACAATGTTTACAATATTATATAATACAATATTTAAAACAATGTATACTATTGTTACAATGTTTACAATAATGTATAATATTGTTACAATATTTAAAATATTGTATAATATTTTTGAATGGTAAATAAAAGAATATAATGTTCCACAACATTGTACAATATTGTGTGACAAGTTAAGCAACTGGAAGTCTTTAGATGCTTCTATTTTCCCTCTTAAGAATTTCCTATTTATGTAACATAATGCATTCGGTTTAAGCTCTATTAAACCGAATCAATCATAGTATTCTAATTGATAGGCAGTTCCTATAATTCACAGGCTGATAAGCTATTTTACCCAGCAAACATTTTATAAAGATGCATGAGGCTTATTAGTGAAACTAATATAATCATTTGCATGGTAGTATCTGAAATTATGAATGTAAGTTACATATCGTATAGAAGTGTGATTACGAAACATGAAAAATTATTGAATTAATTGAATTTTTAAATGTATTTTTGTTCTTATTAATTGGCAAATTTATAACTACTAAATCTTATATTCAGTGCTGATGGTTCTATAAGGCTGATGATACTTCAGGTAGTTAATATATTAACTTATTTAATTAATAATATGAATTACAAAACTTTGATTCAAATTACGATGTTTTAAGTTATTATTAATCGGATCGAGAAAGCCTTTGTTAGGGAACAAACAAATACACAAAGGAAAAAGGAAACCAACAGCCATTGACATTGCATGAACAAAAGGAAAATGATAGGTTGATTGGTTCAACTATTCAAGGATTTCTCTTCTTTTTTATTGTAATTCGTTGTGAAAAATTAAATATATAAACAATTAGCTTAGAAAAGACATACTCGTTTGTTCAAAATACAGAATATTTCAAAATGAATATAGCAATTACAAATTTTTATACCTAGATAATGAAAAAGAATTCATCGTTAAGAGAATATAGAAGGAACTAGAATATAGACGGATAATATAGATCGTAACCGAGAATATAGACGGAACATCAAAATTTCTTTACATAAGGCTCAGGTGCAGTGAATAAGCGGACGCCTATTCCTCCACGAGTTGAAACATCGCATCAATAAGAAAGCTGTTTAATTCCGGGTGTCTCATTAGTGAAAAAGGCGAATCCCGTTCAGAAAGCACTCGAGTCTAAGAACTAAAAATTATCATTCTGTCATCACAGTGCAGAGTGCATATTTGTAATGCGTTTGCGTCTGTGACTGCAAAAATGCATCAGAAGGCATGGCATAAAATCGTATGACCAAGTAAAGTTACATAGAACACCTATGACTTATATATACACAATTTTGAAGTTTCATTTTCTGTATTTGTTAATAGTATTAATAAATGCTTTTTTCATGCAATAGTTATAGTCGTCAGTAATTGTTATATCCACTTTTAATAACCCTTTTCTAAATAATAGAGTTAAATTAAACTAAAACTATTAAAAATAATTTGAATCTTATTTTAAATGATTTATCCATATAAAACCGTAAATTTGTAAGTACAATTTGTAAATATATTTTGTATTATTATTTGTTTTCTGAAACCAAATTACTTAAAGTAGCTAAAATATTTATGCTAAGAATAACTATACTATTCAATATATTTAACAATTTGTTTAATGCATCAGTTAAGATATTAAATGTTACTACCCAAAAGTTCCCCTCTTCTTTTATTGTACTTTGCCACCAACCAGGAAAAGACAGAATAGATTGTTTCCTGCAATGAAATAACTTCTGGTAAAAAAATTCATTCATACCAGTTTCATACATTTACCTTATCCGTTGAAACAAAAAGATGAATGAATAATTCATTCTTCGTTCTGCAATACTTGAGATGCTCTGACCATTATTCGTTAAAGTCATCATTTTTGCAACAAGCTCCTAAATAAAAGTTTTGCCAAAGCAGTGGAAAATACTGACAAATCAATAAATTATGCAACAGAATAACAGAAATAGCAAATATATTTCTTGGATAAAAGCCTCTAACAGCTCTAAGGCTTGTTACTCAAGAATACAGCTAAAGATTTAAAAACAAATGAAAGACAGATCCACAATGCAATTTACCTCAGAGTTCTTGACAATTTCGACATATTTCTACCAATGCTTAAGTCTTTGCCTTCAGGTCGAATTGATGGAACAATTTATTAATGTCAACCATTCTTTAATTTAATTGCCTTGGGCCACCAAAACAAGCAAAAATGCATCCTTTAATAAACGCGGATAAAATTAAACATCTTCTTTGGAACCAAATCAATTCCATGAGTTTCAAAATCAGTTTAGGAAACTAATTAATGGAAATACAATCGAAAAACCACTGTGCGTGCAATGAGATTTATTTCCAACAATTGCGTTGGAAATCTCAAAAAAAAAAAAAAAATGTGAACGCTATTCGATAATTGGAGAGTTCTCATTTGTTAGCGAGAGAGTAACGAGGTTTTCGTACATGAGCTATGATGAATAATGTCAGAAATAGAAAAAAGGATAATCTGTAATAAGTTATGCTATTAAAACATAATGATTTGTTTTTACTTCTTTGATACAGAAATAATTGCCTTCAAAACGCAACTGATCAAAAAAGCAGACAGTGAGGAATTTAAACATGGTTTTGTTTAATCATGATACAAATTGGGAATAAGATATCGAATTTTTGTCTTACTTTTTTAATTTTTAGGTTAATTAACAAAGATAAAATCTTTGAAAAAATTCGTTGCAAATTTTTGTAAGTAATAAAGCATCAATTCTATTTTCGAAAATATTAAAGTGTTTTCAAGTTTTGATTGTTAATAAATCCGAAAACGAGACATATAAAATGGTAATTACTTATAAAATTCAAATAATTATTAAAATTTAAATGTAAAGAACTAAATAACACAAAACACAAAGAAAGACATTAAAACAAGTTATATTAAAAGAAATCTTTACTTCCCAATCCATTTTTAAAATAATTATCTGTCTCATAATTTGAATATTCTGTTTTAGAAATATTAACCTAAAAACAGACATTTTTATAGAAAAGATATATATATATAAAGAAATCAACTATAAAAGCATTAAATAATTAAAACCAATTTTCAGAATCATCAAAATTTAAATTATTTCAGAAAACCGAAATTAATTATGTCGGAATCGAAAATAAATTTAATTCGGAATTAAACTACAAAAAGTAAACAGAAATAAAAGCTAAATAAAATAAAAAATATTTATGAGACAAATCTAAATTAATATAATTAAGTAAACGACACAAAACGAAATTAATTACGGAATCGAAACTAAAAATTATTTGGGATTCGAACAAGTTTAAAATTTAAAAATTAAAATTACGACATTGTATTTAGTGAGCACTAATGCAGATAGTACTAAAATACACATGAACCTAAATAAATTAACAATATAAGCCAAGTAAAAAGGAATACAACATAATCAAAACTACAACAAATGGAAAAGGAATTCGACCTGAAGACTTTTTCAAGGGTCACCCTCAGGTAAGAATTCAAAATAAGGGATTTTTTTGGAGGAATCGGACAACGTCCAGTATTATTGACCCCTCATGACCCGAAAATTAAAGCAAAAGAGATACAGCAATTTAAACAGCAAAAATACAAAACA
Organism: Argiope trifasciata; assembly: GCA_026543055.1. NCBI lineage: Eukaryota > Metazoa > Arthropoda > Arachnida > Araneae > Araneidae > Argiope > Argiope trifasciata. The sequence continues at coordinate 407,740 of JAPMOQ010036670.1, read as the reverse complement.
AATCAACTAAATAAAGCAAAAATATACAAAATATAACTACATAAGAATATTTAACCAATGATTAAAATATTTCACCCAATAATGAAGAAAACAAAGAGGGAAAGAACATACTAGCAACAGACGAAGAAATCTCATTATAGCATCGCAACTGCCATTCGATTTTAAATACTGTGACAAGCATAGAAAGAAAAAAGATAAATGGAGGTTCTGAGCGCTATCTATTTTATTTTTAGGTTAAAAATTAATATTTCATCATTTCTTTTTTCATTAAAATATTAATATTGCATATTTTAATAAATGCCGCAAAATTTAAATTTCTTATATATGAAGAAGTTATCTTCTACAGATATATGTTTATACCGCGGCTGGAAACAATCCTAAGGACACAACTATATTTCCCACCAATGCTGTCATGAAGAAACTTATACAAATTTATCCAAAAATGCTTATACAGAGTAGCGTATCGTCTGTGGTATAGAAAAAAATGCAAAGAAAAAGGATTGCAATCCCTCCTTATCTTTTGAATTCAAACAGAGATTTTTGTGAAATCTCTGTTTGAATTCAAAAAATAAGACCAAAGCAAATTTGGAATTGGATTCATCAAGAAATTATCTGCCTGTCTCTATCTTGGGAGGTATATAAAAGTGATAACTTTCAGAAGTAATAACTGAGATAAATGAAATTTGATACACAGTATTGGAATCTTAAGTATGTCGATCCTTTACAAATTTTGTGGCAAATCTGTTGCGAGGTTGATTCGTCTATTAGTCGGTACTTCCGCACAAGTGTAAAGTGATGACCCCAAAGCACATTGAAATAAATAAAAATTTTACTATGAGAAATTAAAACATTGTACTTGTTAAAATTTACAATGCAATTCCAGTAATGTATCAGTTTTTTATTTCAATAAGATCAGTGAAACTTGCTCAGAATACAAACGGTTTTACTTTATAGCACTACAATCATACAACCTTATGTGAGGGACTCTCAAAATATAACTTTGAAAATCAGCGGCGTTAGCGATCATAACTATTAGGTTGGTGCGTATGAAATGTCGGATTCTCTTTACATGCGGACGTTTGTCTCCCTGTTTTCGTTATACTTTTGTCTTTGGCATAACCTCATTCATAGTCGTATTGTCCATTGCCAGAGACTCATTTCAGCAAAATAGGTTTTCTCGAAGGTCTTCCCTTTTGTTATTTCTTTTGAGTTTATTGCCGATATGAATTCTGCCGACATTCGCGTCATTTTCTTATATGAGTACAAACTTGGTAATAGTGCTGCAAAAGCTGCACGCAACATAAACCAAGCGTTTGGGGAGAATACGGTTAACGATCGGAAAGTGCAGCGTTGGTTCGAAAAATTTCGGACTGGCGATTTTTCACTGCAAAATGAGCCGCGCGGAAGACCCAAAACGTCTGTGAAGAATGATGACCTGAAGGCTCTAGTGGAGCGGATCCAGCCGTATCCACGAGGGAACTTGCTATCAGGATGAAAGTTGACCATACAACGATATTGAGACACCTTTCTGAGATTGGCAAGGTTAAGAAGATGGACAAGTGGGTACCGCACGCACTGACAGAGCGAAATAAGCTGGAACGAACTGGAATATGAAGTTTTGCAGCATCCACCCTATTCACCGGATCTCTCGCCGACCGATTTTCATTTTTTCAAGCATTTAGAGCTGTTTTTAAGGGGCAAACACTATGAAAATAAAGACAGTCTAAAAAACTCGATATCAGAGTTTATTAATTCTAAAGACCAAAATTTAATTAAGACAGGCATCTACGCTTTAAAATCTCGTTGGGAGAAGTGTATTGAAGCGAATGGAGCATACTTTGATTGAATAAACAGCTTTTGAAGAAAGATATGCAGTTTTATACAATCACTTAAGAATCCGACATTTCATACGCACCAACCTAATAGTATGCGCAGCTGTTCTATGCTTGGGAGACGAAAATTTTATTAGAAAATTTCCTCCTGTAATTATTGGTAATTGTATTTTAAATATATTTTCAAAGATACGAGTTAATTTTAAGCCAAACTACAATAACATAAGGACTTCCAAAAGTGATGCAGTTCAATTTCTCTTCCGTGCATACATTTCAATATCCTGAATCTCAGTTTTCCTTGGATACATGGAAATTCAAGAAAAATTTATATCCATTACTTTGGGATGTATCATCCCATTTCATAAATCCAAAATATAGCTGAATTCTTCTTCAATCCCTAGCAGTGCAGAGCCTTTCCGTTTCAATGAAATATTTATTTTCCATCCAACAACACTTGCCCAGGAGCTGCGATACGGACAGATATTTAGATTTAAAGATTTGTCCAACCAGAGAAAAAATCTCTGGACCACCCTTTTTTCAAAAGATGGAGTTTATTTACTTTGGTCTATCTATACTTCCAAACGTGAAGAAATAAAACCGATAAAATACAACCATTCCTCCTTTTTTGTTTACGTATCCTGGATATATTTTTCTTCCTAATAGTTTCAGATATTTCTTCTTTATCGCCTCATGTTTGAACTTTGTCTCGAAATATATCTTTTTGATGATATAAATGTAATATTTGATGAGAACATTTCTTTCAGCCATTTATCCACAAATAGCCTTTCATCAGAAATATTATTTTACTTGATTAGGTTAGAATTGTGTATATCGTGAGATGGCTATACAAGAACAGCAATGCTTCTATTCTCAAGACAAAAATTTGCGATAAAAATGTTTTATATATAAAATTTATCTTACTAATGAATTTTAAATAAATGAGTATAATTCCTGAAAATGTTTGAACCAATACATAAGTATAATAAAAACAATTGTAGATATGCAAGCATGTATATCCTAATTTCCTTCTATGCAATAATGCTGTATTCTACTAAACTTTGCACTCTTATTATTTTAGTTAATAGAAAATTAAGAGCTTACGTTAAGAGAAAGAATAGCAAAATTAATCGATACATTTTGTTTTATGTAGAACTTAAAAGTCGTGAAGACAGTAAAAATGTATTGTTTTTCCTTAATTTTAAAATTGTTTCTCTGTCTGTTTAAAACTGTTGATCTGTTTGCATTGACTCTGAAGTACTAAGTGTCTTAAGGGCAGTAGTAGTATTTTTTCAAAATCCATATATACCTTCCTTTCGCGCAATTCTTTCAACGTAAACAAAAGATATTTGAAATCACTACAGTATGCTGGGTATAATTCAAGTCCAATCACTATAGCTTTCATATAAAAGTTGGAAAATTATTCTTGTTCGATGTATTTGCTACTCAAGAAAAAAAAATTATCAACTTTCTTCTTTTATTCTTTTCAAAATCAAGCTTCAAAACTTGTATATTATTTATTAGTAAAGAAGAAATAATTAGAATAAGAAAATTCTTTAAGAAATCCCTACAACCATATATATATATATATATATATATATATATATATATAATATGCTTCTGTCTGGCATTGTTGTCATTCTTCTCACCACAATTTACATGGGAATCTGATTTACCTGAGAATTCTCACCCGATAACTCTTGAAAATCTGTTTACAGTGGAATCCCTACCAGTTTGTTCTTGAAAATCTAATGCATATGAGAATTCTCACCAGATTGTACCTGAAAATCTGATTTATAGAAGAATACTCATCAGATTGTACATAAAAATTTGATTTATAGGAAAATTCTCAAAATATTGTAACTGCAAATCTGATTTACAGGAGGATTAAAGGGTGCTTGAAAATCTGTTTTACAGGAGAATTCTTTTTAAAAGTTTCTTAGAAATCGGCTTATCAGGAGAATTATTTTTAAATTGTGCTTGTGCATCTAATTTATAGTATAATGAGGGCATTATATACCAAGTTAAATAAGATGCTAAAAGCATGAATTAAGAATTGAAAATATCTTCTCAATATTCCAAATCATTGCTCCTTCTCAGAATTTCAGAATCCACTCTCCACAAATTCTGGTAAAATGTCAAGGATAGCCCTTTCTTTTCAATAAAAAAAATCAGGTACTGACAATTAAATCAAAGTTCTCAGAGGATACTAAAATGAAAAGAACATTAAATTTGAAATCCTCTATATTAAAATTGTAAAAAGTTAAACGGACAGAATACTTCACAAAGTCAAAATCATATGTTTAAAGCCATCAAAACTACTTGCTATTTCTGATAATTTAGTTAAATTTATTGACAATTAAAAAGATATAATGCATTTGTCAATATGCTAATAACATGAGGCTAATCATGACACTAGAAAGCAAATAATTCTTTGTAGAACTAGAATTCAGTCAGTATAAAAGACAGAAAATCAAACGCAAAAAGAAAAACAACCAGAAGCTTCAGGGTATAAACGTTTGAAATAGTGAGATTACGAGAAGTGAAACCCCCATCCATTAACAAGAGTTTTTGAGGACTTTAAGCAAGTTTAATTCAAATTTTTCTTCAGATGGAAAATGTTTTCATACATTGATATTCCGAACTTTATTCTTCCCTGCGCTACTTCACTCCCCCAATTTTATAAATAAAAATGCTTAATGGGATGGTTCGAGTTATATTTATGCCCAGAGCATCGAAAGCCACAGGGTTGGCAGATCAAAAGCACCTTAAAAAGTTTTCACTTTTTAAATCCAAAAACGCTGATATTCCATAATGGCCGAATTCTTTCGAGAACAGGCGAGAAAACGTAGTAAAATGATAAATAAAATTTAAAATACAAAAAGATTATATTTGGTGTGTTTTCTTAAAGCTTCATAATTTTTACTACTTTTCGCATTGCATTTTGTTAGAAGACGATACCGGTGTTTTACGAATAAGAAAATTAATGTATCATGCAAAGTATTATTATTTAATGTATTAACATAAAGAAAAAGAATCAACGTTTTTTTTTTCTCAAGACTAATAATCTTTGACTGTACATATATATTAAATTCAAATAATTTATAGATAAGATAATGCGTGAAGAATATGCTAATTATTAGGGATTGAAACTTGAATGTTGAAGTTATTTCTTGTATATTTATTTTGGAGAATATTTGTAATTGGTTTTATGAGCCAGTCCCGAAAAAAGAAAGTTTATTATTACGGAAACACTTCTCCTTTAATGGCCAATATTGTAGTTAACAAATAGTAAAAAATTAAGATAAGTGATTACGTTAAAAAGATATATATGTAATTCATATTTTGATATCCATAATGTTTGAGCAGAATTTTTTAATAATTTGAATTCTGTTTTTAATTCAATTTTTGGAGGTCGAACTGATTTTTAAATTGCATTTACATTTTTTAATGCCATTTATTATCTTTAAAAGCCTTTTTCACATATTCTAATCATTGGTAAAATGTTGTTAACAAACAAAGAAAAAACATCGCAAACATGCGCAATTTCTTTGCTGAAATTTGGTGCAATAATTTGTCAATATGATCTATAATTACTGTACTAGTGAATAAGCAATTTGTTAATTTAAAAGTATTCTAAATAAAGAACTGTTTTTTAACAGTCTATCCCAATATTTAAAGATAAGGTAATTGAAAAGATGCTTCTTTTTTGTTGTTTCAGAAACTAAGAAATATATCTATTAAGCTAACTACAATTATCTACTTTAACTAGACCCTGGCTTTATATTTATTTTTAGTCAAAAAAAGACAATTTTTTTTTAAATAATGATTTTTTTGTTTTTTTACTGTATTTTTTAATTTCCTTGATATTGTTTTCAATCTATATTATACAGAAGTTCAAAACTATTCACCTTTACAGCTTTTATAAAAATTATCCCGAATATAGTTTCATAATTTAAAAAACAGCATGCCCATTTACCAGCTGCAATTTATAATTTCAAGCTCCAATCAAAATCCGGTGTATCAGAAAATTTTGCTATTTGCTCATTTTTATATTTATCACTAATTCGCAACTTTTCAATAGAATAACTTTATGTAAACCAATTTTGAATTTTTTTTTCTCGTCCTCGCTTTAGTTTTATATATATAATAATGATGGTCTAAAGATGGAATTTTGGTTTCTGTATTAGTGGATAACAAGGTTCCGTCATGTTCTTAGATCAGGCACATGTTATATTTATTGGAGAAGGCAATGGGTCTATGCTAATATGATAGGTTGGGTATCAAAAGTCAGTTAGATGTCGTCTTCGCTGTCTAATAGTAGATAAAAGTTATAAATATTGTTCCAAACTAAACAGAATGTTTTAAAAAATAACGATTTATAACCAATTAAATTAACAAAAGATAACTCTAATGCTGCTTCCAAGCGGAACTTGAGTATCCTTCGGTATATGATAGTTAAGAACACATCAAATGAACTTGGCTCAATGTATACTGCATTTACCCTAACTTTTATTGCTTGTGTCTTATGGTTTCAAATACCTCTGAAGAATTCCTAAAATTAAGTACTTTAATATTTTATGAGAGGAACCATATAATTTACTCATTACACAGTCTTTTCATAAAGAGTAATTGAAAAAGTGCTGTGTGTTTGCTGTGTTGAATAAAAAACCAATTTTTATTATCAATTTTCTCATCTTTACTTTTCATGCATTTCCAATAAATAATGACCTCCTTAAGACATGTACTAATACATATTGGCCATTAATATTTAACAGTACGTTACGAAATATTTGCTGGTATTCATAACATCGAACATATTAGAAATATCTTACAATGTCTTGTACTGATAGGAATTGATGCTTTGACTGTCATAAGAATTAGAATAATAGTGTGGAAAGATTGTTTCTATCATTGGAAGAAACAAGTAAAAATTTGTTCTGCATAGTGGGAGAAAACATATTGAATCAGCCATTAAAAAAATGTCAAAAGAAGAAAAACTGTTCGAAATAATTCCCAAATATCGTAAATGGAGTGTCTTGATATTTTACAATAGTTTAGAACCAGGAAAACTGTTTAATAATGTTTCGAGAACTAAGGATTTCAATTATTTTAACTCTAAAATTAAAACTCTTTTGACAATTATTTTATTAATAAATTATTTAAATAAAAAAAATCGTTTGGTAGGTTTTTATTTGTGCATGTCGTGCTTTTCCGATTCCTAAAAATGTGATAAGTAATTTTTAATACTATACTATTATTTATCAAACTTGCTCCGAACAATTCAAACACTATTATCATTTTTAGAAAAATATTCTACTAATGAAATTTTAATTGATTTTAATTGTTAATTCCTTTTTCTTTGATCTTCTGTTCTTCTTTCTCTAGTTGTTATTTTTTTCACTTCTTTTTAACTTCCATTCATTTAAAATATAAAAGAAAATAGAAAGTTTTTATGAAAGAAAATAAAACTTTCTTATTATTGTGGAATTTTTCTTCTTAAGTTACAATGAAAAATATTTTATTTTTAGAAATAACATTTTACAGCAAATCATTATTACAAGCATCTTATTGTTATTTCCATATATTATTCATGAAAAATAATTTGTTTTCAGTAGCAAAGATTGCTTTTATCTGTATAGAATTACATTTTTTTCTTATAATTTATTTTTCTGTAATTTCTCTACCACTCTTTTCAGTAAATAAAAAGTGTTTTCTTCATTTTATTTCTAACAATTATGTTCCTTCATTCAGTTTTCTTCCCAATTTATTCTTATTAATTTGTAGCATTGTAAAAATAACAATAGGAAAAAGCTTTGTTCAAAATAATTTCAATTGAACATAAATCCTTTACATGAATCAGCAAAAATATTTTTCTAATTAGCTTACTTTGTCATTTTCTTTCTTCTTTTGTATTTTATTTCTTATATTCCTTTATACGTATCAGTAACTACAAAATTTATTCTAATAAATTACAATTTTCGAACAGTTTTGGAAACGGATTGTAGGAGAGATTTTTTACCCTGTAATAAATGTACTGATATCCCAGAGTAGTAGAGCTATATATTAATTTCCTAAACAACTATGGTAAAAACCTGATAGTTTTCTGTAATGAACTTTTTAAGTAAAAGAAGTGTTTTCATTTGCTTTTAATTTTGTCATAATAATTTACTGAAAGCATATTACTCTTTAAATTACATAAAAAAAACCAACCACCTTCTTTTACCAGCTGCTTATCTATCATATGAATAGAATTAATCAAGTCGTATGAAACAATTTTGGATAGTTATATCTTACCACATCTTAAGATGAACTCATTCAGAACTACCAATATTATAAAATTAATTTAACCAAACATTTTTCATTAGTTAAAATGTTAGTTAGTTAACGTGTTCACTTATATTCAATCAAAAAAGCAGACAGACCTACCGCTGATGAATTTTATTCGAAATTTATTCAAAATCTACAGATTTGGTTTACACACCTAAGTTCACTCTTTTAGCTTTAATCTTTTTAATATACTGAGCTCATTCTCATAATTCCACAAATGTAAGTTTTCGCGCTTGTGAATGTCTAAACTTGCAAATTTGTCAAAATCTTGGAATTGGTCTTATTTCATCGTTAAAATATTTTTCTGTGTACTTCATATATGATTAAAACAAAAAATAAAAAATTACAATTATGTAAGCCAACACTTAGTATAATCAAACTCTAATTTATTATATTGTAACATTTTTTAATTCGATTTCAAAGGGTTGTGTTATCACGTAATGTCGTACAATGTGTGTTTAGACAACTACAGTTACACTTGCTATATAATTGTTACATCATATTAATTCATTAGGTAGGTGAAATTAAAAAATGACAACTGTGGAACATATATTTAAATATGATCAACCTTTCTTTATAACATCAAACAATTTTGCTTAAAACGGCATTTTAAATGACTTGATGTCTGAGAATACTGTGTAAAGTCCATTAAGTATTGGCTTGAAATTGTAATGTCAAGTGAACTAGTGCCATTTGAGAAGTTTTTCTAAAATACGACTATATAAAAAAGGGCTTCAAGGATATCGGGCATTAGTTTACTGCGTTATTAAAGATGTATGCAAAATAATTTTCTGATAATGTGTAAAGGTGGAATTGCCACTCAAAAAATTCATTAGCTTATTTTAAAATTTATTTAAATTTTCAATTTTGAATAAAATTTACTTAAATAAAGCTTAAGAGTAATAAAATATTAAAATTTAAATCTTACTTTCTATCAACTATTTCAAAAAGTTTAACTATACTAATTGATAGAAAATGTTTTCCTAACTATTTTCAATCTTTCGATAGCATTAAACTAATTAAATGTGATTCGGCAACGAGCACAACTAAAAGAATCGAATTCTCTAATGCTTAAATAACTATTTGTGCATGCATTTCACCCAAACTATCACTAACAATCTTTAACTTTTCAAAAGTGCATTAAAATTTCATTTTAATTACTTAAGTTCTAACATCTCAATGAGGCACTATTAGCTCTTGTACTTTGAGCTCTTTACTATTATATCAATCAACAATTTACTTGGTAAACAACCGCGAAGTTTCGTAAAAGCTTTTACAGCGTTTTCGGTCTAGCTGTAGCGACGTGTTTTGGTCGTAATCAGTCGTTTATCAAGAAATGATCTTTGAAATTTTCTTCCTCATTAAATGAATAATATTAGCTCTTAAGTTCACCAAAATGGAAAATAAAGAAGTCTTAATACCTTTGGAGGAGAAGGTTAAAATGTAAATGAGGCATAATTTATGAAAGTATTCTAAAATTCTTTTAAATTTTATTAATTAATGATATGTATTTCTAATAATCAGGTAGTAGGAATTGTATTAGAAGGATTAAAAGCAACAATAAAACCTATTTTTTATTAACTCTAATTTAAAAAAGACAATTTATAAATCAATAAATAATGGATATCAATCACTGTAAGAAGACAGTTTATAAATCAATAAATAATGGATGTCAATCAATGTAAGAAAACAATCTATAAATCAATAGGTCATGTATATCAATCAATATAAGGAAACTGGATCTCTCTCACACTTTTTGAGAGTGTGTGATCGAATGTACATTTATTTGCAATAAAATTTATCACAAATTTTCCACTGCAACTAATTTTGACTCAACTATTTAAAAGATTCTGTTGAATTAGTTATGCGCGAGATACTTTTTGGTTTTTGTATTTATCGTTGCAATTTCACGAATTATTTTATTCTATATATTAGTGCTTAGTGCTTATATTTAGCCTACTACTTTTAAAGTTTTAAAGTATCCAACCATGTGTTTTTCATAAGATTTTTCTTGAGTTTATTGAATGAGATTTTATTTGACTTTATAAGTTTGTTGTAAGTTTCCAATCGAATTACTTTTTTAAAATATTCTGTTGAATATTGCAAAAAATTGAAAAATCAAGCTTTTTTTCACACATATAGAAAGATTGACAAATTTTATATAAAGATTTAATAATACATTAATTCATTTTTATGTTATTAAACAGCTTACCTCCAATATATTGTGCTAAATTCAATGAAATTTCAATGAATAATATTTGATTCCCATAAATTATATATAATAAATGATATAATTAGGGTAAATAAGTTTTACTGAAACAATTATTTCACAAGTATAAATTTTTTAATAGAAAATTAAGAATCATAGAAGACTAAAAGACTCATTTTTTTATTTCTATATATAAACAAGATTTTTCAAGATGAATAATATCCTGATATTTCCATAGCATTAGTTAAATATTTGCAAAGAAAAAATGCAAAAATATTTTTGAATTTACCTATCATTTTTACAACAATTTATTTCAAATGTCTAGAAACTTAAATAAAAAAATGGGGGTTAAAATCAGATTGACAGCAGAAGCCTTGTTATTGAAAAATTCCTCATGGTTGCTGAGATGGCAAAAAAAAAAAGAATTACTAGAAAAATTGTTTCTAGACATAAAAAAGAAATGAATTAAAGTTGACTCACAGAAGCAATACTTTCTTTTGTGAAATATCGAAAAAACCACAGTTGATCCTCGCAGCTTTGGGCTACGAAATGAAAAAAAGAAAATGAAACAAGCCAGAAATATTTCTTTCAACAGACAGAAGAAAATTACAAGTAAAGGAATTAAGGTAGCGAAAAAATTTCCCTCTGATCTGGATTCTTTTACTTTATCGTGGGTGACAAAGACAACTGTCTTTGATATCGGTTTATAGATGTATTGTTAATATCATTCATTTGATCTGAAAGTTCAATTTCTTACAGACTATACTTTATAGGAAATTGAAATAAATCGTCCTTGCTCAAATGTTTGACTGTATCTGTTTCAGATATTTGCTACAACCCATTATTTTTAAAGCAATAGGACGAATTCAATAAATAAATCATATACTGAAGTTGAGACTGGAGGTTTTATTAAGTCAAAATTGAATCACAGTTTCAAAAATAAAATCTAAAATACTCAAAATTTCATTGAGTTGAGTTTTGATATGGGAATATAATTGTTTGAAATTCTTAACAATGCTATACCTACATCTAAAATAATTCTATATGTATTCTTAAGCACTCCATTGAATTTAAACCTTTCTATACTGTAACACCCAAAGTGCCCGTTTAATCAAAATACGGCTATTGCTCACGCATTCTAGATATATTCTTATCAATTTGTCTATTGAATTTGAGCCTTTTCAACATTGAAACGCCCAAAGTGAGCGTTCAATCAAAATACTGAATATCCCAAAATATTTATCTCTTTCGTTAAATGTGATTGATTGAATTTTCAAGATGTCTGTTCTTTGAATGACTTATTGTAAAGGAAAGAAGAGATGAAGAGAGATCCTCGTACAAATCGTCTTAACGTTCATTTAAAGAGCAGTCTTCTTTTGTATATCAATCCTTTGAGAATACTAGCTATCCTCATGGATTTGAAGGGATTAGGGGGATTTCTTACCTTTTGAAAGAGGGATGCAGTTGTTTCAGTATTCTAAGTCACAACCTGCTAAAGCCTCCAAAAATCGTAGGATTAAGTTGCAATGCATTCAGAATAGTCGAGTGGATATTGGTAGACTTGACTATTAAAAAAATGTCCCTCCTAAAAAATTTGGTTTCCATATTAATTATTTTCCATTCACCTTTTTCCACTATAAAAATATTCATATAGATTCTAAAAGCATTACTTAAAGCCAAAATCTTTAAATGTTTTCAATTTTTCTTTCTGCCTTGAAAGGGTTCTTTAAATATGAAAAATATTGATTTTTTTGCATTTACTTTTGATTTTGGAAATAAATGGGAAAGATTAATGAATTGTATTTAAACAAAGGACTTTTATTAATTAATTTTAATTAACAAAATAACTATTTCATTTTATTGACGTTTCAATTTACATTATAGCTTAAGGTTTACTGCTATAAATAAAAAAATCTTGATATCCTTTTTCTCCTCAAATTAAATTCTTCACATTTAGAGTTACGAAAAAAAAATTTTTTAATGCAAGTTTCAAAAAAATGAGAACATGTTGCTCAAAATGAGACTGAAAGTATAAATTATGCACATCTTTGGTGCTTGAAGTATTCGACCAGGAGAATCACTACTCTGAGAGAACTATTATTTCATTGACTTTAAAAAAAATAGAAAATAGAATGCATTCTGATCATTTGCCCATTCCTAGCAGTTAAGCCATACAATATTAAATTAAAAATGCTTTTTTAAGAACTATATAACAAAAAAATAAAATAAACAATTGGTCGCATCATAAAATATATGCAGTTAACAGATTAAGGTCAACTAATAAAAATTAGAAAACAAAACAAAAAAGACTAAAATATAAGCCATAAATTTTATATGTTCATTATTAAACCATAGTATTCCCTATTTAGTTGAAATTTAGGTATTGATTTTTATTTATTTTTTCAGGACTTTTTATGGCATTTAAAAAGAAATTAATTATTTTTTCCTAAACTAATTCGAACTTGTACTTATTTCAAGTTCATTCACAATAGTATAACAAATACAAAGCTCAAAAATAATTGCTTGAAATTTATGAAAAATTTAATGTATCAACAAAGTTTTATTAGAAAATAAGTTCTTATGCCTTGCTTCATTGATCATTATTTTTTAATTAAAAGTCCATAGACAATAAACCTTCATAGAATCGATGTTTTAATAACTGCACCAGCTTTTATCGTATGTTAATTCAACTAAAAAGAAACATTAGTTGAAAACTAACATTTTTTTCTAAAAATTCTAAGAAGAGATTTTGTGTAATAATACAGGTTATAAAAGTATTTCCAAATAATTTTTCTTTTCTGTTTTTTTAAACAACTTTTGAAATATATTGATAACAATCCCTGTTTCGAATTACCTGAGAATTTATTTTTCTTTTAAAGCATAAAATTAATTTCATGATGTTGAGCAATATATATATATTTTAAATTATCGATTTAAAAGCGAAATCCTGAGAAATATCAAATAGCATTCTTTATGAAATATTATCATAAAAGACATGATTACTTCTTTATTATGACAAAATACTTGACGATATTGTTACGTTATCCATAATAAATTCAAAATATTGGGAAATATCGTACAATGTCTTGTGATAGTAGAATTCAATAAAAGCCAGTACTAATTTTAGTTTTTTTTATTATTTATAACTGAAAGCATTAACCTGTGAGTAATATGAAACTAAATTATGTGAACTATTGTAAAATAAAATAATGAGTAAAAAAAAACATCAACTAAGTATTATTCCAAAATTAGAAGTGCTTCATATTTTAAATTATTAATTTAATGTAGTTGATTAAGGTGAATTAATTAAATACATTCATTTCACATTCTTTTGAATCAAAATCAAATTTCTATTTTGGCATTTTAAATAAAATATGAAAACAAATGATGGCATTTGTTGGTTATTTAAAGCAAACTACTCCAGTGATGCAAAATAGATTGAATGTTTAATTATTTTATTTACTTATTTTATTTTACCAATTATGTTACGAATTTTAAAATATCATATGCTTATATGTTAGTAACGTGACCTTGCAGCAAGTTTTATATGAAGGTTCTCCATAATTCTTTTATTATGTTTTTACTCAGTTTTGACATTTAGATATTTTTGAATGTAAAAAAAAAGAATTTTTTGTCCAGTAATCCTAAAGAAATTCAAAATTAGGAAAAATAAATTAAGTAATATCATTTTCCTTTCGCTTTTAAGATCTGTTGTGATTTGAATTCAATTCAAAATTATAAAACAATAAGATTTCATTGAATTGTATTTCAAAAATCTTTTGTATATTTTCACCATTTTTAAATATTGCGATTAAATACTCTTTTATAAATATTTCAAATAGTATTTTTTATTCTGGGTATAGCATTTATTTTACTTCAGCAAGAAATGTGTGTGCGTGTTTTTTTCCTTTTAAGTCCTACTTCTACCAGTCGTGACTCTTTGCATGATTTAAAAGACAAGCGTAAAGAATGTACAATTAATAACCTCAGCAATTATTCCTAGTCGTATAAAAATCACAATATTGTGAAAGATTGTCTACCATAAAACCCTCTCATTCCTAAGATTATTCAAGTTCATGTACTTCAGAATACAAGGACGGCTGAATTTCTCTTTCAAAGGTTAAATATTTTTTAACCTTAACTTTTTTTAGAAGGGCCGGGTTTCAAAAATCCTTCTAATGCAACAAAATGACATCTCATGCCCTTAAGATATTCATATAAAAAAGACGATATAGTTAAAAAGGATAGCTATTAAATAAATATAAAATCGAACAAACCAAATCTGAGTGTTATGAAAACACCTCCCTATCTCCAAAACCCATATAAGTAAGCGTCTCTAGAGAAGAAAGCACTAGCCAAGGGTTTCAGTTAAACAAAAGGAATTAATCACTACGAAATGAAAGAAAAATTTGTAGTGATATCCGAGTATCTTCGGAGAGAGTTAAATCTTTTTAACTCTTAGTCTTTTGGTACTAAGAGTTAAATTTATTTAATGCTCCATTCATTATATTAATTGCAATTCTGATTTTTTGTGGCTGAAACTGGCATAGCATTACGAAAGAAATATAGTTTAAGAAATTTTAGAACGCAACACGTATGTAAATCAGAGACTCTCTATTCAACGGAAGAATGCCTCTCTGTTCAACAGAAGAATGCCTTACTAACTCAAGTACTTTATTTACATGATTAAAATCCGTTAAACTTCTGCCTTTGCTAAATAAATTTGGTCAATTAGGATAACTACTAACAAAACTATTAAAACACATGTGTTGTATAAATTAAAAGTTAATGCATATGCTGATATGCATGCAACAACTAATAACTCGTGTGTATCGCTACTTATTTTAAGAATCATGTGTATTCATCCTCTTTTCTCTTAGTTGACAAACCGGCTAAGCACAATAGTTCTATTTCCTCTGTAAAAGTAATAAGAATTTATTTTTCTATATTTAACTTTTTAAACTTTGGTGATAAGGTATTTGTGTCGATGTTCTATTTAATTTCATTTCTTTGTAATATATTTCTGAATAAGAAAAGTATTTAAAGTCTAATAAGGCGCATTTCAAACATATTTTCAATACTTTAAAGAGCTAATCAAACCGTTTTATATATTTTATTAGGAAGAATCGTTATTGCTATTCTGAAGGAGGTTAATGTGAGAAATTATATATTGAAAAGCGAATTAATTACAGCATTCTTGTAAATTATTTAAATTTTTAACTAGTAAACTTTCAGGACTTGGAAGTTTAATGTAATAGTCCACCTTTTATTGGGAATTTATATGTATACATTGGACTTTGTTTTGTTGTAAATATTTTATAAGTATAGAAGAAACAAGTTGTTTCAACACAGAAAAATATCCAATGAAGATAATGCAGATTTATTTTGCTAAGGTATCCAGTACCATCGCTAAAATACGATAATTCTACATATATAATGATTTAAGGTAACTATTCACAGATGTTACAATCTCTGATAATTTGGTAATATTATATGGTAAATATTATATATATTTTTAACATAAAATGTTTTGGTGAATATTTAATGACTGCTGATACTAGATAAAAATTTATATTCCATACTTTGATTTTACAACAAAATTTTGTCTAGGTATAAAATTAATGTATACACTTTATTTTGCAAAAGATAAAAATTGATAATTTATGAATTAACATCCAATTTTTAACTCCCATAAAATAACGAATTTATTAATTTTACAAAATTTTCATCAAAACATAAAAACCTTGATACTTCTTTATTTCGAGACCTTAGGATTAAGCCAGGCTTCCAAATTTTATTTAAAAAACACACTAGCCTATTACAGAACTGCAACAATTTTGATGAGAATTCACCATGATGTTGGGAATATAATTTTGTTGTTTGATGAGAGCTATTCTCAGAGACCACTGTAATACCTAAAATCCCATCACTTGCCATTTTTTAGCATACCTTGGTTAATTTTAAAATCTGGTTTCTTTCGATAGCTAGTTAAAATTTTTAGTTTCATTCTTTTCGGATGAGAGATTAATTAACGGCTGTTTATTTTCAGTGTGCTGCTCTGCATGCGGTTGCTCAGACAGCTGACTATTTAGAAGAAACTGCTGTTCGCAAAATGGTGCTGCCCAGGACCAAACAAGTTTTTGAAAACAATAATGGACTTAAGGTATTTATACGCAGACAATTTGGAAATTTTATTCAAAATAATAATAATAAATCCAATCTTCTTAAATATTTGATTACTGTAAAAAAATTATTCATTTATTGATACAATTTATTCGTTTAATTTTCTGTAAATCAAATCCAAAAATTTCGTAAGTGCCAAAATGTCATAAATGTATTTTCTTCTCAAT
Source organism: Argiope trifasciata (assembly GCA_026543055.1). Taxonomy (NCBI): domain Eukaryota; kingdom Metazoa; phylum Arthropoda; class Arachnida; order Araneae; family Araneidae; genus Argiope; species Argiope trifasciata. Next base: position 391,022 of record JAPMOQ010036670.1, on the reverse strand, counting down.
TATGTACATTGGGCCAATTATCACTGTTGAAAATAATGTAAAAACCAGACAGATTTAAAATTGTAAAAAGAAAATATTGATATTCCTAATTACCTTATAAAGGAAATATATACTTACTATACGAGTGTCAAGAAAAAGCCTTAGATGTTAATGTTCTATATATGCATTCATAATTATAATCTTCTTATCATAATAATATAATGTTTATATCATTTAGGGAAAGACTACACAATACCTGAAAATCTATAAAAATAGGCTAAAAAATAATTTCTAGAAGATATTCGAGGGTAATTGAGGGAACTTCAGTTAGAATACCGTGTTTCAATTCCAGAAAATAAATTAAGCAACTTCTACCATGAAACCATGCCTGAAACTATAAAACTTAGTTTAAGGAATGTAAGAAGCGTAATGTTTCAAAACGAATTTAAGGTAAAATGACTTGCATCAGAATTGAATTAGTTGTGCTCTAAATTTAGCATCAAATGTTAAATGAAGAGAAAAAGAATTCTTAAAGCGTCTTAGCAAAAGCCATGCCATCAATATTATCTAGTACATTAATATTTGAAGCAATCAGCAACTGAATTGAAGACAGTTATAACGCTTCCTTTCTGGTTTCCTTAGAAAATGCTTTTTTTTGCTTTCATTGCAGTTTTAATGTTAAATTATTCGTAATATTGCGAAATTGAATCATGCTGTTGTTACTAAATGTCTTTAATCAATATTATATTTTTATCCATTTTCATACTAAATATTATAACTACATACGGATCATAAAACATTCAATTTTATTTAAATAATTTTTGAACTAAGTTAACTAGAACGATATTTCCTAGGTATAGAAAAGGCTGCAAAGCTGATGAACTAGAAGAAAATATCCGCCCTCAAAATGCATTTCGAGAACATTGTTTTGTCATTTCCAATAGTTTTCTAATTAGAGACTTTTTCTAAAACCGAATTGTCTCCTGTCTTTGACATTTATTAATTGTTATTTAGCTGATTCATTCATTTTCTGCAACAATACTTAAATAGCATTTACATTGAGTTTTCCATTATATATTAATAAATGTTGATCTTTCCCCAGGCCAATATAATAAAAAAATGAACCGAATAAAAAAATCCAATATTTCAGTCATTTTACTATAAATATTAGGGTGACTCAAAAGTTTCTTTCTCATCGTGCATTTAAAGCGGCTTGTCATTGAAGATGAAACTTGTATTTTCTATGAAAAGATGCATAGAAAAAGCACTTGGTGTAAGGACAATAGGCCATCAAATGTCACAAAGCCGGAACTTTAGCCCAAACTAGTTAAGCCCATTTAGTGGGATTTGAAAGGAGGATATTTACTATGAGCTCTTTCCTCAAGGTGAAATAACAAATTCATTGGAATGCTGTTATCAACTGGATCAATTGAAAGCTGCCATAGTAAAAAATAACCGACCAGAAGTAATGAACCGAAGAGGCATTGTTTTTCATTATGATAATGTAAGACCACATATTGCATTAGTCGTAATAGAGAAGCTCTTACAGTTTGATTGGGATGTTTTATCGCGTCTAGCATATTCTCCAGATCTAGCTCCATCTAATTATTAGTTATTTATGTTCTTAAAAATTACTCTTCGTGATAAGCGTTTTAAATTCATCAGTGAAATAAAAATGCTTCTTGAGGTTTATTTCTCGTCCAAAACACAATAATTTTAGAAAAAAGGTTAATAATGCTTCCTGAGAGATGGAAGAAAGAATGTGACAAAATAAATAATATCTTAAGCAGTAAATATTGTGTATTCATTTCACATTAGAAATAGGAAAGTAACTTAAGGGACAATCTAATAATTATTTTCAAAATCAATAATTTTTTTGCACTTAATGAAATCCAAAAAACTTTCAGTAGATCTAATGGGTATGTATTCTTACCCAATGGGAAAAAAATCCATACGAAATTTCTGAATCAAGAAAATAGAGAACAAAAAAAAACGCATTAAAATATTTGTGCAACAGTAATGTCTTCAGTTTCCGATAAAAGATGATGTTCTTGATGATTTAATGATCTGAAAGTCATTATTCCGGATGAAAAAAAACATCTGACAAAAATGATTAAAAATCACAGATAAAAATCAGAAATACAAGTAACTAAGTACGAAAATGTAATTGGGTACTAATGAAAAGTTACGAAATGTAGTGACAATGTAACCGGTAAAATATTGACGTTGCCTATACAGCTATGGGAGAGAGTAGCGAGATAACTAGGGAGGCAATTGGAGTCAAAGCATGCTCGGGTGCTGAGAAGAGGTCTAAGACTGTTATAAAGAGCATCGTCCGAAGTTCTCTACTTGTTGAATTTCTTAAGCACAGTAGAACCATTATTTAAAATGTGTACTGGGAAAACTGGGCAGGTCTATCAAAAATAAAAGACCAGAGTTACTTAAGAAGGGTATGGTTCTGCTCCATGATAACGCTTGTCCCTACATCTTCAGGGTCATACACGCGGAACGGGCCCAGTTTAAGAGGTAGCAGCTTGACCATCCACTCTTCAGTCCGGTCATGTTGGCCTGCTGTTTTCATGTGTTTAGTTCCCTGAAAAACCATCTGAAAGCCAAGCACATCGACTCGGATGGCCAACTCAAGGCCTGAATCTCGTGAAGGTCACAAGAATTCCTGGAATAAAAACATCTTGACTCGTTAATCAATCGGATCATTGTACTCAGGCCTATGGTGTATACTTAAATAAAGTCTTCTTCTTTTATATCTACAGTGTCGTGTCGTGTATTTTCATTTGAACACTGTTTCATCTATAGTTTCACTTTAAAAAATAACAAATCACATTTAAAAACAGAGGTTTGATACTCATGTGATTGCAATAAACGACCTGCATTAAATTCAGCCTGTAATCCATTGTACATTCTTCAGAAATAAAAAGAACGAGTTATCGTGTAATAAAGAGATATACGTCATACGCAGTTTTCCATAATGCGTATTGTTTATTGGCTCTGCTTAAATGCACATTAAGTAGAATGACAAATTTAAGGATATGAACTCAATACCACTCAAGCATTAAAAGCATTGGAATGAAAAGGTGAATTATTTCTCAAAATTAACCACGCAGTCGTACCCAAACTTTGAGAGGATCACTGTTGAAGATTTGGTAAAATCCTATTTTAGCCCACCTCTGGCGACTTTTTCAAAATCTCGCCAATTTTTCAAAATAATGCCAAATTGAAAGTATTTGAAAGTAATCGAAAGTACCAATAAGATTAAATAGTTTGCTAACGGAGTTTAAATCAACCAATGAGGTTTCGTAGGGTTGCCGCATTTCTCTTAAATGTTGCCAGGGTGGCCATTTTAAAATCATTATCGCTGATAATTTGGCGAGTTTTTAAATTGGCGTCAGAGGTGGGCTAAAATAGGATCGACCCGAAGATTTAATATGTTATTATCAAAAGATCTCCCCTCAAAATATGCATGAAATTTATAAAAAATATCCAGTACTAATAAGCTCTTGGCGATATTTTATCTATTTATTTCCTTATCACATGATTTAAAAATAAAAGATGCTATAAAAGTTAGCCTTATTACTCAGATGATCATCACTCCATCTCTACTGACTAAATTTTGACATTATAATAATCCTGAACTGCCTCTCCTCTCTGAGGAAAATGGCATTAAACGTATTGCCGTGCACTGTTTGAAATATTCGACACAAAGAACATACCTTTAGTGAGGACGCAATCTCAAATGGTCAAGAAATTTGATGTCTCTTGACGTCGAAGAACTCATCACAATTCCAGCCATTAAATCTTCAATTAGGGACATTTTGTCCACGCTCTTGACTTTAGTTCTCACCTAAGTAAAAAGTTACTGTGCATTTAATGTACTTTATAATATTTATTATATCAAAAATAAATATGTAATGTAAAATATAATATTTTTTATCATGTGAGAACATGTTCCTGTTTTCGTTACAAGGATTTGAATGATTAAAAATAAAAAATAATAATCGAAGCATGAAAACACGTTGGCAATAAATAAAGCATAAATGATAATGTTCATCAACATCTTTTAATTGCATACATTTTTTACCTGCTTTTACCCGTATTGCATCCTTATTATGTACGCTTCTTTGAAAGTAGATGCGGTTTTAAAAGGTCGTCCTGCTTTTGCCAGAAATATTTTATTATTACGTATTTTTCTTCCGACAGTTTTTTTCCTTCTGAGTTTTTAAAAGGACGATGAACTATGGCATCATAGCTGCTTTTTCATAGAATGGAATTTATTTTTTTTGGAGAAAATTAAATAATTTAATTTTTATATTATGTTCAAAAACAATTTCAAACACATTTAATAACAGTTTTGATAAAAGTATTGTCTTTTCCCAATGGAGAAATATTACTTCATTTATTCTTAAGTGGGAAATATTGAAAGATTTGACTCTTGTTCTAAGAAACTTATGAAACTGTTTTATGATCTCAGAAATTAGAAATTAGCAAATTGTATTTACAAAAATATTGTTTTCATAAAAATTTTATACAAATTAATATGTTTAAGAATTTATTGGTAAATAATTTATCATTAGATATAGCAGATATGCGTTGATATTTATATGAACGATGTTTGTTTTTCAATCTTCAAATCGACTGAGGTTTCAAAACTCCGTTTGCCAACTACAAAAACTGAAAATGAAAATTATACATATCTTCAAAAATAGTTCATCCATTTTTATTGTTGAAGAAAGCAATATCTCAATATTTTTTGCGAATCGAAGTTAGTTTAAAAAACACTTTAAGAATAAATTTTTAAAAATCCTCGTTTAATTTTTTTCCTTAAATGTTTTACCTCTATACTGCAGAAGAATTTGTCATCAATTTTGCTGTCATCTGTAGGCAACAGAGCAAATCATTTTTTCTCTTCCTTTCATGGTAATGTAAACAGCAGGAAGTATTAATTTTTATGTACTCTTTTTAAATTTCATTGAAAACTCTTAGCAGCGTGGTGCTTATTGTTACTGAATCTACTGGACGTTTCCTTTTTTTGTCCATCTATTCATTTGCTCATCCATAATTTATTTTTTGAGTTTCAAAAAAATATGGCATCATTTCTTTTGACTAAGTATTCAGTAAAATAGATTAAAAGATTTCATATGTTATTATGGTTTAAAAATACAAGTCTTCATTTATAAGTTACTTTAAATAATTTCTGTTTACAATTCTATTATATGAAATAAAAGGAGACAACGCATTTTCAATGTTTCGTCGATTTCAAATAATAGAAATATCAAAATAACAAAAACGTAAAAACCAATTGTGTATTTAATTATTTATTTCTGGAATATGAAAGCAAAGAATTGCACTCCAGGTTTTAATGAGCTTAGAAAACATATTAATTTATTCTTATTTAACATCTCGAGAAATTTTTTAAAGATTTTTTGCGTGAATTCAAAAATAAATATAGGCCATTGGTTATTTCATACTAAACTTAAATTTGAAATGTCTTTTGCAACCTTAAATATTCAATAATTATTCAAAAATATAAAGATCAAACAAAATTGTTTTATTATTTCAAACTTTTAACAGGCAAAATTAATTGCTTTTAATTACTTCTAAATATAAAATTCATTTTTTTATATTCATGTATTCAATAAAACCCATTTTAATTAGTATCAGAAAGAAAAAGAAGTTTTAAATACTGTTTGTGCAATTTATCAATATTAAGTTCTAAAATGTTTACCATTTTATAAAGTACCCCATGCGTATCAAGCATATTTTAACTTTTTTCTACATAAACTATTAATTCGAGAAAGTATTGGTAAAATTGGTAATCGCTATAACAGCATCAGTAATCGGCAAAAAATTCTAATACGAGATTTTGATGAAAAACCATGATAGAGATCTTCTTGAGATCGAAAAATAAATTTTTGGATTTTTTCAGCTTTCAGTCAGCTAATGAATCTTACTCAAATATTCTTTGAACTAAATGATGAAATATGACAATGAACGTAACATCAAATTTATAGATTTCTATTAAAATTTAACGAATAGCCTTCAGAAGTCTCTCTGTCCTACTGTTTGAGAACAAGAGAATTATATTACTACATTGCAGACTTGGATACGTAAAATCTGGTGTATGGATTTAGAATCTAAAATATAGATTCTTATCAAAATCTTATTCAGATCTATAAAAGAATTGACCGCCTGCCTATCTGTAATCCCTCATACATATGAACTCAGTGACTAAAATAAGTGAAACTGATACTTAATCTTGTGTCAACAAGTATATTTTTTGGTTTCAATAGGTCTGAAAGAAGCCACCCAAATATAATTTAATTTTCTCGCACGTGTATCAATCGAATGAAAGCAACTGATTTGCCAGACTCCACTCGTCAGGCTTAGTAAAAATATTATATTGCATCATTTTTCATAAGCATTATTCGTAGAGGCATACCATTCGCAACCACATCCTAAATCACTATAACATCGTTATTATCTAATGAAAATACAATTTAGTTAATTATTCAAAAACAATCTGAAAATTTTAAGCACATAATATACTTCAAAATACATAACGGCACAAAATTTTGGTTCTCTAGGGTGTGAGGTATTAAACAATAATCCATATTTTTTTCTTCAATAGGAAAAACAAATCAATTGAAATAATAAATTATTTTTAAAAAAATCCCATCCAATAATGTTTTCAAGCATGAACTAAATATATTCTAAAGTGCATATTCTTCAAATAAAAAGAATTCAAAAATATTCCTATGCCTGTTTAGACAAAAAGTTAAAATTTTAAAGTTCAAAATACATTTTACATGCTGTTATTACGTTTGTTGATTCAATACCTTTGGATTTCTAACATTCCTTCTCTCAGTTACTAATTTTCTTCCCTAGATGATGACAACTATTTTGAAATTACCTGCCCTTTCGAAATTTCATTTCAAAATTATAAAACTCGAAAGATATTAAATATATATATACAGAGAATCTCTTACAGCTCTTAGTAAGATAATACTAGTGTCTAAATTTAATCTTTATAATTTTCTACATTGTTCCAGTTTCCATTCCAATTTCAGATTAAAGGGACCAATTTCCAAAGAATCCTTTGTTATTCAGCTTCTTTAGAAATTACATTTTCAAATTTGAACTCGGAATTTCACATTATTGAAGTATTTAGTATTAGGTTTATTCATTGAATCCCTCAAACAGTTTACAAATAATAATTTGTAAGTAAGCATTTAGCTATTTCATTGTGAAATCCTGATACATCGCAGCAGAAAAAAAATTTCACGCGGCTTCAATATTGGAAAGCTGGTAATTTTCAAATATTTTATTTGTCTGATTATGAAGTAAAAATTCATCGCATCCTTCACTTATTTCAAACATTATTGATGGTTTATTTCTATCTTAGAATCCGAATTCTTTCATGTAATAGATCTCTAATTTGAATATCAAGAGATTATACTTACAAATGTATTATGATCCAACTAAAATAAATACCAGTTTATAAGTGAACAATGTTAAATTGAGAAAAATATAACTCTTTTCTATTAGCACTTTGAAACTCTTTACTTAAGATTCTCTGTCATCTTTAAAAGGTTACATAGACGTTACAAAATCAACACTAGAAATGTAGTTATTTTTTAATCAGTAGAATTCACACATTTTTTCTTTCAAAATTTTCAATTCAGGAGAAGCGAATTCAGTAGCTTTACTCGGTTTACAATTATGTCTAACATTATTTAAAAATTTCAAAACCCAAACAAATTCAGTAATTTAGTTATATTAACGTCCCGTTTAAAGCAACACGAGGGCTATTTTGGGACGGGCCTCGTAATTTTGAACCACGGTCAGATGACGAGGATGACACCTGAAGTGGCATACCCATCTCCACACCACACCAGCGGAGGACGTTTTGCCTGACAAATTTAAGGTGCAAGAGACCCCCTCACACGACGGATCTTCGGTGGAATCGAGTCTCGAACCTGAAACCCTCCGGTTCCGAAGCCGAGACCTTACCATCAGGCCACCGCGGCCCCCAAATACATTAATATTTTATCATGCATCAAAGACAAAACAAAAAGAAGAAGAAAAAAATTTAAAAAAATGTAGTAAAGAAAAATAACATTCATGTGTCCCAATGAAATTGTAACAAGAGGTAGTTAAGTATTTTGCCAAAAATATTTCATCTATTTATTTTAGGATATGAAAAGATCTCTTCATTCCATCAAGAAACAAGGAATGCCACAGATTTTACATTATGATCTAGATAACTACCTGCTAATGTTCATTTGCAATACTCTGGAAAGAATGTGTGTTTCTCTCAAGCTTAATATTTGTTTCCAAAAACAGTTTTATTAATTCAATTCATAGCCTTATCGTAAATATGTTTTCTGCCAAATATGCCATGACAAATATACGCCATCTTCTGTCTTATCAAAATCACATATGGAAATATCTATGTATGAAATATATAACATACATATATTAAAAATATATATAAGATATACATGTATAAGAAACATAAAAAATCTATGTATGAAGATATTTTATTATTAATTTTTCCACTTGTATATGACATAGAATTATAAAATATTGTACAATATACTATATTATAAAATATTGTACAATATATGTGTGCTACTAGTATTTGTGCCTGATCCATCCAATTGTTTTACTTATACATTGTATTTAATAATTGTATTCCTTCTGTTTCTAATTTAAAATTTATGACAATAATAGACTTTTACTATTAGTGATTTGAAATTTGCTTTTATCTTTCATATTTTCTTTACTAATCCATTTTATTTACTTTATTTTCAACCATACGGTACAGTTTAATTAAAGATGGTTCTTGAATCCAATAAAACCCACACCCCATCTTTCAAGTCATATATTACTCATTTTATTCAAGTGGCTTAGTAATTATATGTTTGATTAATTCAATAACAATGATGCGTAGATAATTTCCAACTAATTACTTCAAAGTCCCTTCCGAAGGCATTACAAATGGGGAATTAATTGCTCATTAAAGGGCATCTTTTATTTTATGCCATCTTAATGCTGATCCGAGTTTAATCAAGCATTAATATATAATATCCAATTAATGACTTAGTAATTTCGTCAGGATATTAGAAAGCTGGTTATGAAGTTATTAATTACAATTAATATTTTAATGCAGATAGAACCTATCTTATTTATAGTTATAAAGGTCCAAATTTGGCAACTTTTTATAGTTATTATATAAAAAACATGTCGTTATTCTGAAAATAAGTATTTAAATTATGTAATATATATGACATTTTTGGCTGTAAAATTTTTGTTGTAAAAATTTAGGGGTAACAATTCATCCTCTTTTAAAATATTTATTACCTTAAGATAACTACCCAAATCGTTGTTTTAATGTTAGGAAAATTATGATTACCAATTTTATCACTTAATTTTGACTTAACGACAAAAATGCAGTAAACTACAGATGTTTAAGGAAATGTTATCGTAAAGTACATGTGCATTGCATGGTGTATAAATCAATGTAAAATGGGAAGTCAAGCAAGTTCTGTAAAAGAAATGCGCTGCATTTTTTTTTTCACATACAGGCCTGAAACACTGATATTAAAAGGCAGACGACAGTAAAAGCGAACCCCAAATGGCAGGTATTGAAATCGACATCTAACAAGCAATTTGCAAACCATTAATTGAATCATTAGTTAACAGCACAGCACAATATCTCTTTGAAAACAAATAAGAAACTCACACCAAAGCTTGATTAATCCGACTCACTTTTTCTTTTTTTCTTTTAAAGGGCATCAAATAATGCTAAGAATCTTTTAAAATAACAATCTGATCTCAAGTCTTAATACAGATATTGCCTTAATTTCGACAACCTTCATTCTTGTCGCCAAGTTTGTAAGGCCAAATCAAGGAAGTTAGCCTGGTTTCATTTAGTCTTCTTTAATGTATCCAACATTCTTTTCTTTAAATAACTATGAGAAAGAAATACTACAGACTCTCAAAAATATTATATAGATGATATAATGCGAAAAATAAAAGTTTTTATATAATTAACAGTAAGAAAATGGATTAGATTTATTCAAAAAAGGATACTTTAATGGTTTCATTAAATAACATTCCTTAGTTCCATACGTAAATGTAACAAAACATATTCTATCATAGTTTCTGTACATGTACAACTTGTTAATCATTTTTACACGTTTTTCATGAACAGTTCATTTATCCCATTCGTAATAATACTACTTTTTAAAATATTCTAATCCATTAAATACAAAGTATCTGAACCCTAAAAATGTAATTAATTAAAAATACTTTTCTCTTTGTTATTAGGTTCAAGCCAATGCCTTGACTTGCATCGAGAAGATCATAGACAAATTAGAAAAAACAGACATCCTCGACGAAGTCATGCCCATGCTCAGCAAAGCTAAAATACAAGATCCGTCAATTTTGATGCCGGTTGTAAGTAAGTAGATTTAAGATATACTTTCTTTAAAGGATCATCAGTGTACCTAAAACACTGACTTTGACTTTACAAATAAAGAGAATGAGCAAATTCTTATCCCTAATGTTAACCAGCTGATGAACAATATATGTAATTGTTTCTATACAAATTTTATTGTTTTTTATACTTAATAATTTGTTTCTACATTGAATATATTGGATTACTTTGAATTTAATATTTTGTTGTAATAATATTTATAATGTCATCACCAAAATAGTGATAGTGGCAGAAGTGACATATTTCCTTTTCATTCTTTTTATTTATTAAAAATATGTTGAAATTCAGTTATATCTTTTTAAACCTCAGTGACATTTCACCTGAATGCATTAACATTTTCATAATTTCTAGATTTATAATTTGCTAAAACTATATTGATAACAGAAATTCTTTGTTGAAAATGTAATTAATGATAATGCTCTTAAAATTATAAAGGATTCGCTTGTGAATAAATATCGACATTAACATATTGAAACCCTAATCTTAATAAGTGAAGCATAGAAACTGTTATCAGGTTTCAAAAATGCTCCATTTTGAAAAAATCTCCTAGTTTCAGATTTTGCTGAGTTGGGATTTTTTTAAATGTATCTATCATTTTATGACCCCGGTTATCAAAATCGTTTTGAATTAGTGCAATGAAATTTGATTTCTAGACTTTATACTTGTAGAATTCTATCAATATTATATATATATATATATATATATATATATTGAAGAAAATAAGCCCTCATGTACGTAATCACATTAATTATCAACGAAACTATTGGCGTTCTAACTATCAAAATAAAAAGCTTAGATGATATTTGATCTACATATTTATCATCTAAGCTGTGATTGGATTTTAAATTAATGTCAACTTTGTCAAAAGGAGAATATTTGCTGCTATGTTTATTCAAATGCATTTGAACACCATAATTCCCTGATGCAATACATTGGCATTCTCTTATAACCAAAATTATGTCAAATTTTGAACCTAATCGACGAAAGCTGATATATGTGCTTACTTTCCTTCATTAAATTCCAAAACACCAAAGGAGGCAGCTTCGTAACTATTCGTGCAATTCGAAACAACGGAGAACTTATGTTAACAAATAACCATAACTTTCGAAGGGTTGAATATTTATCTCTTTGTCTCTCCAACTCCGTGTAAACTTCACTTTTCGCCATAATTTCTTCCTTTATTTGAACATTTGTAGAAGTGTGACTGTAAAATTTGAATTATATAATCAAAGAAATCCCTATCTAGTATTATTCATACAACCAGTGATATCAGAGTCCGTCGCTGTTTAATTTTTTTTTTCTCTTTGATATCTTTAGTATTAGTATTTTTTTATGTTCCCCAATTCAAATAGCCTACCATAATATTATAGCTTAGCTATACATTTTATCCAACTGCTTACAAGTATCAGTACCTTTACACCTTTTCCGCTCTCAAAAAATGAACTACTGCACGAATTTCCAATTTGGAAATATTTTGCATTTGCAAAGACAATGCTTACAATTAATTTTCAAACAATCCAAAACTAGTACATCACACAATGCAAATAATTTTCTGAATATTTACCACAATATTTTCTCAAAATAGCCTTTCAATTAAAACAAAGAATTAAGAAAAAATGCAAATAAATTGTTTGAACTGCTAACAAAGATAATACAAAACTATTATTTTATTATATTATCCCCTTAACTATTATTGGATTGATACTTTTTCATATATAATGGTACAATTAAGTCAAAAAGTACAACAATTTCACTTATTTATTCTCTAAAAGGCTTGTTGCATTTTTTATTATTCTATTATAATTTTAAAGGATCAACATTTATATTATTCCATTCAATTTTAAAGAATCAAAATTTATATTATTCCATTACAATTTTAAAGGATCAACATTTATATTATATTACAATTTTAAAGGATCAACATTTGTAATTTTTAGTTATAATTTTTAAATATCGAAATTTATATGATTCCATTACAATTGTAAAGGATCAACATTTATGTGATTCCATTAAAATTTTATAGAATTGACATTTATAGGATTCCCTTACAATTTTAAAGGACCATTTATATTATTTCGTTACAATTTTTTTAAGTTCTTTGCCATTTTATTAGAAAATTCTTTAAAATCCAATTAATACTTTAAAGATCTGAATAAAACCTATAATATTAAATTACCGTCCACATATAGAGTAGCTTGTGCCATTTTTGAAACCTTTTGTTCGACAGAAAAGCGGTTATGAGAATTAAAGTGAGAGGGTTGCATCATTTCCTCGCAACCAATTACTGCAAATTGATTGTTAAGTCTGATACTTTCTATAAATAGCAATCAGCAATCTAATCTTAGAAGTTAACTTTTTTACTGCATAATTAAAAATGCAGCACTCATAATTACTCCGACCATCATGTACTTGGAAAAGAGTCTCTATGAGTCTAAAGAACCCATTACGAAAACTATAAACGTCTAGCTTTCCAATTAAGCCTTTGGGATGGAGATTCATCTGCCATTTTTGAGTTAATGGGCTTGTATTCCTTTTTAAAACATATCATTAAAACTGAAACTAAGTTGAAAACAAGCGTCGAAGCATTTTTTTAAAAGTATTAATGGAATAGAAAGCTCTTGTTTATTTTATTAATGGTAATAAACATCAAATAATAGGAAATAAACCTTTTTTCGCTCATTTTTGAGATTCCATCTCTAAATTGTAATTAATGAATTAACTATTATTCAGATTATGTAATCAATTTTTATATAGATTCATTAAAAATGCATTACTGGTGAATTTGTTTAAAATAATCTATGTAATTTCTATGTATTATGCACTGAATAAAATCAATTAAAGTCAGTATTCAAATAAAGAAATTTAGTCAATCAAAGTCACTCATAAACAAGTAAAATCAAAATAATTATATTCATCATGATTATCAAAAGCAAAATAATTTTAATTTATGAAAGATTTTGCTTACATTTTGAAACGTACGTTATAAAGCATAAAGCAAAGATAATATATCAATAAAGAATAAATCAACAAAGTTTGATTTTCATAGAATCAATGATAGAGTAACGATAGATGCAAAGGCTCAGTGATATAGTATTGGTTTAGCGGTCGTATAAACAAAAAAAAAAGTATTAGCTTTGTTCAGGACTTTTCATTAGCCGAAGAAAATATATACTTTTAGAGTAATTATTGTCAGTCAAATTTATTCCAATACCTTGATATCCTTAGTGTAATGTGTTTTCTTAGAATAAAGTGATTGTGGTTAGATTAGGTTAGCCATATAATTTACATATCCCTCTGGTTAATGCAGGAAACGTATAAGCATTAGCTATTTTTCATTCATATTTTCAAACATAAACTAGATATATTATCTCTAATTTATGCTTGTGTCATATAATATAATCCTTTATCAATATTATATTTGATAAATAGTACGCCATCGCATAACTAACGTTTAAAACTTAAGTAGCTATCCCTACGAGGCATTCCATGTATAACAGCTTTGAACGTTCTTTTTATGGTAAAAAAAGACAATTCAATTCAATATGGATTATCGAATGTTATTCGATAGATTCGATTTGTATACATTTCTATTCAGTATTGTTATATGATATAATAATTTGATATACTCAATATCGCTTTATTGTTAAGTCTTACTCTTTACCATGATCATTATTTGTTTATCATTTCTCCTTAAAGAGTTAAAGTATGAAATCCACTATTATGTAGAATGTGATTAATTATTTTGTGAAATAATTAGCAATTCTATTACACACTTTAACAATAACAATTATGTTTGTATGCAATGTAAAGAAATATTTTATTGATATTTCCAAATACATCACTATTATTTTTGTTACTTCATCCATTTGCTCAATTGTGACGATTCAAAAGATGCAATAAATACACACCCGGAGGGGTCACATCGAAATGAGGATGAGATGTTTCCGGTATGGTGGTTCGATCTCACGCCCTGCAAGGTGTATGAAAGGTGGTTCTCTATCTCCTCTTATGGATGACGGGACTTACTTCCTTAGGGAAGTGTTGTACCTTGCCTGGTGATGACTCTTAGGACTCGACCACAGTTCCCGTCAGTATTATACTGTTGCGTCGGATTGAAAAGTTAGAATTCATCATCCGAGCATAATCATTTATTCGGACGCGTCTGAGAATCAGTGATATGGCTATCCGAAACCATCCCTATCTGCCATTTAACATTTAATCATTTAACACAACTTTGAACGTATTTTTCACCTATGATTATTCGGCTCATTATATTCTACTTCCTTTTTAAATGTTATTTTTCAGCACAATCAGTATGCATTTTGCTAAAACTTCATTTCAAATGTAAAGCTTATTAAAAAGCATGTTGTTTTCTACAATTAAGAAAAACCGAAATTTTGCAGAAAATACAAAATTTTCTTCAATAATATGTGTCGTTTAGTTTTATAATTAACACGAAATTGCTCATTCATCAGTAATTTGTAAAAAAAAACCTTAAGAAATGATAAAAGAATTTTAAAAAACTAATAACAATATGTATTTCTTCTGAGTTTTTTTAAAAATAAAAATGCAATTCAGAAGAGAATGTAAGAAAAAGTGAAAAAAATAAATTGGCAATCTATATATAATTGGAATCAAATTGCTCATTGATCAGTACCTAGTCAGATAAAATCTATTGCAAGTAAGAATGAATTATTTCTTTTATAATAAAATTCAGAAAAAAAAGGATAATCAATCAATTTAACAAACCTAAAAGGCTTCTTATGATTAAAGTTGTAGTTTCTCAGTACATTTTCTCGGAAGGACTTTAATTTTCTTTAGGTGGTTCATTCTTTTCTTTAATACTTAATAGTTTTTTTATTAGGAAGGAAATGTAATAGAAATGAAAGAACCTCAGAAAGCAATTAAATGATTGAAATTATTTCTTTTCCAGGAATACATTTCCGTCAGTTGAAGAGATTCATGTAAATATCTCATTTCAATTTGAATCTGTCTAGTGATCCACTGGCAGTTCATAATAAACTCATTATTTTGAGCCTATTTCAAAGGTTTCCTTCAAAATGCTAAAACTCTGATTGAAAAACGTATTATATTATAAAAGTGTTTTCTGTGATAGAGTATTTAATAATATATCCAAGATAGTATATTTCACATCTTGTCATACAGAAATATAAATTAAACATTTAATAAAACATCATATTTACTCTTGAAAAAATATTATTTTGCCGTTTTAATATTTTCTGACTTGTATCTTTCTTCAACAAGTATAAGAACTGAAAGATATGCATACTTTTCTTTATCTAAATAACTATAAATGAATTATTTTTCAGATTAAAAAGAAGATTGGATGAAACGTGTAGTTTTTATTAATATAACTCTTTTTTCATATACCAACTAGTAATAAAAATTGCTAAGCAATTTAGTTTCCATCTTGCAGTTTTTAAACTTGAAACATTATTTTTTTATTTTAAAATAACAGCATTTAATAGCTGCAAAATAACTATTGTATGCATCATGTAATAAAATTATTTCAATAAAATTTCTAAGTTTCTATGCATCGATAATTTTTTAAAAATCGAAAAACATATTTTATCATAACTATTTTAATATAACGGCAGTTCTAGCTTTTGAATTTTTATTTTACAAAACCCATATAAAATCCATTATACACTTTTACTCAAGTATGATATCTCTGTATACATACTATATAGTAGTGTCATTTTTATAAAGCAAATTAAATTTTAACATCCGTTTTAACTATTTGTAGAAGGTTTTTAAAATAATAAACAATTTCTTATAAATTAGATTCGTAATATTTTTCCAATATAATTAGTGAAAATATTTATTATTTAATTAAGATTTTTAATTAATTTGTTATTTAACATTTTAATAATTAGAAGGAAAAAATAATTCTCTTTTCGAATAACGAACATAGATTTTTATTTCTTCGGAAAGAATTCTCCTAGATAAAATTTTAAGCATCAATTATATTTTTTCCCAAAAAGAAAGGCAAATATAATAATAGATGTAAATTTACCTCTACAAATTTATAAATACAGTTAATTCATTATCAGATCAAAATGTACATTCGCTATGGATCGCAATACATATCCGAATCCAACAACATTATTTATCGGTAATCGGTTTGAAATCAATCTTCTTCTTTGCGTTCTGTTCTTGCACCTTGCAGGTAGACTCGATTCGTTCCAAGAAAGTTCCAATTTCAAGAGCATATCCCATATAAAACATTACCGTATAAGCACAATATTCAGAACAATATCTTCGAATTGTTACTCGATGTTACTATTGATATGTAATACCATTACATTATTTCAACTCGATATCTTCTTTACGTCGCCCTTTAAAATAGAATGCTGGCATTTTAAGGGGGGTGGAGATTATTTTTTAAAAGACGAATTGTGTTTTCTTTAAATATTAAATCAATAAATCTTTCAGTCAATCTTGTTGATTTAGTATTATATGTTTAGTTTTGTTTCATCGTGCAGATCTTTAAAAGAAAAGAAAATCATTCAGTTGTTTTATAATAAAGACAAGAGCAAGTCAGAAAATCCTGTCTTTTCAATAACAAATGTTTCTTTTTCCCATTGATTTCATTGCAATTAAAAACACAACTTTCGGAATAAATGGATTGAATAAAATATTTCATTAAAGGATAGATTTTCACAATTTATTTTTAAATCTCAAATTAAAAAAAAGCTTCGTTTGCAGAAGTTAATTTTAAAATAAAGATTCCCTAATCAGTATCATAACAATTGAATAAGCTCCTTCACTTCTTGCATTTTTAAACCTTTTCGCAAAGATTTGCTTGGTGGATTCAGATAAAAAAAATCATCGCAAAGCACTCAAACTGTTTTGATAAAGCAAAATAACAATACCCACTTTGAATGCTAATGAGGAGACGTAAAGAAAGAGAACGAAAAAGAAAAAAAAATGTAACTTCTTGAGAAATCACAAGTCTTTCTCGCAAAAGTTAATATTTCCCAACGCTTTAATCAATAATGTGAGTCGTGTTCATCTCCTGTTCAGAAAATAGTTCTCAACAAGATTTCGAAATCACGTATAAACAAATGGTAAGCAGCGCCATCTAGGGATCGTTCGTCACACAGATTGAATCTTGTATTTCCTCTTATTGATTTTTGCTGTCTACAAAAGGGATTTGCATATCTCGCGAAATAAAATGAGTATTCAAAGGGGGAAAAAGAAAAAAAAACATATTTTCCCTCTTTTGTCATTGTGTTTTTCTTCGGATATATGTATATATAAATTTCTTTTCTCGGCTGAAAGACGTATTTCCATGACTTTTTTTCTTTTTTACAAAGGAAATGTTGTTAAAGAAGGGAAAAAATGTATTTCAGACTGTGTGTATGCTCGTCTGTACATACACACATACTAACCAACATATATTCGAATATATAAAAGAATGGATTGTCGTCTTTTGTTTCTAGAATGGCTGCAGCTTTTTAAGATTATTCCTAGGGGAGTAGTAGGAGCCGTTTGGGAGTTTTAAAATCGATTTTGATTTCACTACGTTTGATAAAGTAATCTGAGGCCTTGCTCCAGAAGAATTGGATTTGCATTTGCAGATATTTTGAAAGGAGTTTCAATAGAACCACCCTGACTGGATGTTTCGAACGACTTTCTAAATATCAATAAACATCTGGGGAAGGAAGAATATTCACTTTGAACATATTCCCACTTCATCTTAGTCTCAGTTTGGGGTTACTTCTTTCAGTAAAAGTAAAAACATTTTATCTGAAAAATGAAAATAGTAATATGTATTGAATTTTAGTTCTTTGGAATTTTAGTAAATGTAAAAACATTTTATCTGAAGTATGAAAATAGTAAAATGCATGGAATTTTAGTTCTTTCAAATGCTATTATGTGTGGAAAGATCATTTCAGAAATATGACAATAATTATATCTTTTGAATTTTATTTCATTCTAGTATATAAAAATGTCAATTGTTAAAGATTTATCTTTTAAAATATGCACATCATAAAATTTATAAGAAATCTAACAAAAACACATCTCTCTCTCTCTCTCTCTCGATTATAAATAGTATTAAAAGTAGATTTTTTTAATCCTCTATTAAATGACGACACTCCCGTGAAATCAAAATTAAATTAACTGATAATTAGATACTAAAAATTTCAAAATGGTATACTGTCATACAAAATAGGCAAGTTGCCAAAATTTCAGAAATATTTCATCCGAAGAAAAAAAATTTGGTTACAAAATTCAGTTCCTACAAATATAAAATATGTCTTCTAAAATCAACGTTTGTTGCTTGTGCTCGAATGTCAAGGAATCAAAGATATAATAATGCAGAGTTATTAGAAACAAATGCAACAATTATAAATCGCTAGAATTTCTTGGTAAAGAACGGAGGAACACTTATATAAACTATTTCTCCATTATATACAAGTTTGAAATCTTACTTATTCAAGGAAACAAAATTTGAAAGCGATGCAGAGAGAAAATTAAATTTTTCTCCTGGGTACAAAATATTTCCCCCTTCTTTATTTATTCGTACGTTTTAATACAAATAGTCACCAAGAATAGTCTATTTTGACTATGAAATGTGAAATCTAAATCATTTTTGTAGTCTAGTCTATAACTAGTAAGCAAGTGAAATGGAATTTTTACACCAATGGGGTTTTTATTTCTGTTCTCTCAAATCAGGCCATGGTGGCCTAATGGTAAGGTTTGGGCTTCGGAACTGGAGGTTCGAGACCTGATTCCACCAAAAAATCGTCATGTAAGCAAACCTGGTGCACGTTAAATCTGTCGGGCCAAACGTTCTCCTACTGGTGTGATGTGGAAGTTTGGAGTAAGAGGTCTGCCCCAAAATAGCCCTAGTATTACTTCCAAACGGGACGTTAATATAACTAAACTGAATTCAAAACAGTCGAATTTTATTTTCTTTCTTTTCGAAATTCATCAAATTTCAGCTGTATTCAAGTAATAATGAAAACAGGATTTTTTTATAACTTTAACGCTAAATATTTAAAAGAAATACCAAAAAATGAGTAACACATCCCAATAATCAAATCAAAGGTAAATATTGTGGCATTAATATCATCATAAAAACTACTCCTTATGAAACAATATAAGATAAAATTAAAGTAGAACATGCCCAAACTATTGCTGAACTCAAATATTTTATTTAACAAAAAAATAACTTTCAATGAAATTCCATAGATAAACCATACATTTAAAAATTTTAACAATTTGCGTTTAAAACTCGAATTCCAATATTTCATGTATTAGATTCTGTTTAGTCAATAAAATTATTATGTTGAAAATAAAATTAATTATAGAACTGTTACTTTGATCCTTTTTGAAGAATTTTGCATATAATGTGGAATTTTTTCTTTCTTCTTTTAAAACTAATTATTTTATTATTGCAGAAGATTAAGTTATTTATTCAATTTTTTTGATAAATCATTATATAGATTATTTCTATTAACTAGAAATCAGAAATTTTAAAAAAATGTTAATTTATTATTTCCTAATAAAGTATTTCAGGAAAAAATCAGAAATAAGATAATTGGAAATTTATGTTTTATAATGTATTAGAAAACTTTAATCCAATTACTTTACGAATTTTTCAATGTTTTTGAAAAATAATTCCTATTGTTATTTATAAACGACTCTAAGAATATATTTTCTTCTATTTAAACTCAAAACAAGCATCCAGTTTATAAATCTTAAATGGTTAAAAATAATTTTAGTCAGAAAATGAAATCCAGACTCAAAAAGCCAGGAAATTCTACTTCCCAGTTTAGTAAAATGTTTCGAGTTTCTTTTCAAAATTGCTTGTTGCATGGGATTTCTCTTCTCAACGTCAATGCTTCCAGGCTTTTTACTTAACCTCAGGGGAAAGTTCAAATTTAAATAAATTTCCCAGATTTCCCGTCCCTCAAAGGGAAAAGAAAATAAAGGCGAATAGAAGGTATGCATTTCTTCCAAGTTTGAACTAAAAAGGTCGCTAAGAAAATTTAAGAAGTCAACATCTAACTTTTTCTTCTGGACGTAGAAGATGAATTGAAGTTCCACGAAAAGCTAAGCAATCTTAAAAGAAAAATATACAGTCAGCCTTATTCCTGATAATAAACAATGACATGCCCAAATAATTTATAGCTATCAAAGGTATGTACTTTTGTGTTTGTGTACCAAAAGATATTGGGAAAATCCAAAGAGATTTGCTATTAGGGATTATTGAAATACAGGTAAGAAATTGTTTCACTTTCTTTTTAAGCTTATTTAGATACACTTTTGCACTCTTGCATGAAATTTTCATTCATTAAGTCACCAAAGACGGATGTGTTGCAAAAAAAGAGAATTGAATTATGGGCAAACTGCAACCAATATATTACATGGTTAAGTCCAGATAATATCTTAAATGTAATTGTTTTTTATATAATTATCTCATATGATTGTAAGAAAATATAATTTGAAGTTATTTTTGTTAATTTCTTAGTAATCAATATTATAATGGCATAGAAATAAGCTAAAATGAAAATAATTATTTTTCTAGAATTAGCATCTTCTGAAACTTCAATGATGCGATATTTCACACCGTATTTTGTGTTAAAGCAAGCTCATTTTTTGCCGGACGCAGTTTCTAAATAGAATAATTTACCAGAACAATATAATTTATTACACCTTCAGGCATATTTATCCAGGCACAAGTTTCTCATTCCAGTGCAAAAAGGAACCACGTCTGGTTAATTGTCATCCGGTCAAGTACCATAAATCCGATTAAGTGCCACAACCGGTTAAGTACCATAAGTTAAAAGTATTTCGAGGTTCTGAAGAATTAGTCACTGGCATTTCACCTTAGACAAAGCAAGGCAATTGCTGAATACATTCGTTTGTCAGTGTCTGATTGGCCAAATGGCATGATAGTTTAAAGTAATTCTATTTGGTGTTCTACCAGAGAAATAAAAAAATGGTTATCTAACCAGAAGCTTCTCTTTCTAGTACAAGAAGAAGCTACATCCGGTTAAGTACCATGAGATAAATCCTGTTAAATGCCAGGACCGGTTTAGTATTATAAGTTAAATTCTATTAAATGTCAAGAGCGGTTAAGTACCATAAGTTAAAAGTATGGCATGGGTCTCACGAATTAGTAACTGACATTACAACTTAGACAAACGGGGGCATTTGCTGAGGGCGTTCGTTTGTCAGAGCTTCATTGCCTTAGTGCTATAATAAATTCGAGCAGCTCTGATTATTATACTACCAAAGAATTTAACAGTTTCTTATATAACTTGAAGTTTCTCATCATAGTACAATATGAAACGACATCCGGTTAAAATAATGTTTAAAGTTGGGTACAGAGCTGACTAATTGACAACTGACGTTTCACTCCAAGCAGGTGAATATATTTATGAAAAAGAAAAAAAAATGGAGAAATAATTAAATTCTAAAACTGAATTCAACAATGTGACTTCTTTTAATTTCTGCTATATTTTAATAGTCTTTTATGAAGAAGCAAAACCGTTGTAATTATAATTAATAGTTTCTGCGAATATGATTGATTCCAAAGCAATTTTGAAAGAAAATAAAACATGAATTTGTTTCAGTGCATTGACAATTTTATAATTTAATTAATACTTATATACTTCAATAAAACTGATCTTTAAAATATCCTTCTTCTCTGCATTCGAAATATAATGGTGAATTTTTGTGTACATCCTTTAATCGCTAACGAGTGCATATCATTTCCCTTTAAAAACAAATAACGGCATACATATTATTTCTATTTTTGAAACTACTATTTAATTTTATGGTACGTCGTTCAAACGAAAAGGATTAAAATAAAAATAATAACGGAATGCAGAATTAAATATTATTCATCTGGTATGTCTTCAGATTTCAAAGGGTTATCTTGGTGATATCTACAATTAAAGTGAAAAACAACAAAATAAGTTATTAAGCTCTTTATTCTGAGATTTATAAAAGACTATTGTAATAGTAAATAATTGAGTAATTCTACGAATCTTCTTACTTCTTTGGATCCCAAACATGGTTTTCTGGTTACTTTGTTATCTTCCGTTGTGTAACATGATATTTCTATTTTTGAATAAAAATTTTAAGGCATGTCAACTAAAGCATTGGCATTTTTGAAGCACTGATAGTTTGACGCATTTAGTATGCCATTCTAATGAGCTCGGATAAAATAAAAGGGAAATCACTAAACAATTTTATAAATGTAATACAAATTGTTACAGCTAAAAAAGGATTACTAAATAAAGACATGAAGTTGCAATGAATTAAAGTGCTATCAAATATATAAAGTATTGTTTTATTTTGTTCAAATCAATAAATGTATTTAAAAATCTGAATTTTTATCCGATTACTCAATATAAAAAGTTAAAGTAATACATTGAGCTCCATATTAAATTCACATGTATAAATTTTTGATCGGTTTCTAATATATAAATAGTTAAAGAAATTAAATAACTTCAAAATTAACTATGAAACTCATAATAAAAGTGTATAGTAAATGATACAAATAGAGAAAAGACAGCTTTTAGATTTCAGATCATAAAGCAATCATTGATCAATTTAGTCATAAAATGTTTATCAACAGAAATTAGACAGTAAAAAATGCCAAATTGGCTATTTAATTTTGTCTAGTCTGTGTAATTAGTTAATCAATTTGAAGCAAATACTTATAAGTTGCCTCTATATACCGTTGTTTACAAGATAATATCAAATTAGAATAGAAAATGCGTTTCTAAAAGCTAACTCTCTTTAAGAATATATCGGATAAATAGGGAAAAGCGATTTTATTTTTAACTACGTTGTATCTAAACTTTCGTTAATTATCCAATGTATGGCAGATTTTAATTCGCTTTTAAATTAACTGAGTTTTAAAGAGCTTTAGCATTAAAAGTTCGCAATTCTTTCGCCTTTAAGATTTGTTTAATGTTATTCTATCGCAAGCACATGATATAAAAGGAAACAGTAATACTACTTAAATTGTTGCGGCAGAATTATATTTCTAATTAGCCACGAGGGATATAAAATTGCTTACAAATGCCAAATAAATGAAATAAAATATTAAACGGAATAAAAAATATATATATTTATCATTCCATTAGAAAGTAGAAATTTTCAAAAAGAAAATATTCCGAGGAAAACCGCAAAATTCTAAAGCACAGTTTTGATTATACAAATTGATACTTTAATCACGTTATAATATATTTAATATACAATGAAATGTTCATTCTTTTAGTATTAAGTGTGGCCTTATTTTTTTCTACATTTTTTCGTAATTTTATAATTTTTGCCTTGGTTTACAAAGTTCTCTAAAAAAGATAAGTTCAACATTTTACTATATCATAATAAAAGCGCATTATCATAGATTATTTTTTGCTTATTCTTATCTTTTATTTTCCTTGCTCTTTAATATATTTTATAATAAGGCAATCTGGTCATCAATTTTCCTGAAAATTATTTTCTGTTGATATCAAGTTGAAAGAAACAAAACGAACGAAACAAACGAATTTCTTAATTATTGCTCTGTATATTTTTCTTAATTTCACACTTTTGCAATTTTTACCATGGTTTACAGTCTTTTCTAAAAAAGATATATATTTGATATTTTACAAAATCTTAATAAAAGTAAGTTTCCGTAGACTTGATTTTTGCTTTATTTTGTTTACACCTATCTTTTGTTTTCTTTGCTCTTTAATACGTTTCAAAACTCATTAATGTATTTTATATTAAGGCAATATGGCCATAAAGTTTCTTGAAAATTATTGTCTGTCTATGTCTAAAACACCGAAACAAGATTTTTTGAAAATAATTCATTGATTTACCGTCGTTAGGAAAACATAAATATTTGGAATTTCAGAAGCAGAAAGTTTTACAATCAATTAAAGATAACTCAATCCCCAAAAATAGCAATATGAGTTTCAGAACCAATTGAAACTAACCGAAACAACTATTTCAAAAATAGAGCCCACTTAAGACCATATGTCTCATCGTCAGCGATATATCCATTAAACCAACTTTATCTTTGTTATTGTATCTTCCTGTGAACGAATTATCATCTTATTTATATTTATATTTGAAGGTTCTCACAAGAGAACTGATGATAGCTATATTGATGATTAATTAATTACGAATATTAAACTTTTGGAGATGGAATCTCAAATAAATATATATTGTTATGGATACTTTCGAGCCTCTTTCCCGATTTGTTGGTTTATGAAACAAAGTCTTTTAGTTAAAAACGACAATGTTTATTGAACCCAAAGATGCTAATGCAAAGATAGCAAATATACAGCCGAAACGAACTCAACTAACAAATACACTACAATAAACTGTAGTCGAAAAGTAATAACCGGTTTTACAAACACAGCACACAAAGCTGCCTGACAAAATTTAGCAGTAGAATGGAATCTGTCTGGGAATTCTATGGTATTTTCAAAAGTTTTGAAAGATTGTCCACTATCTCTCAGTTTTATCAGTATCCAACTGCCGAATCACTACTGGCTACTTCACACATAACTCGATGCTTCTTCCATTATAAACACCAGGACTTGGCGTACAGATCAATTCAGCAATTGCTTACTCTCCACACAACTCATGCGCTTCCCCAGACTGACCTGCTTTCCACGATTCTGTATACGGCTGATTACGGTTTATGACTACCCTCGTGCAGAAAAGGTTCTAGACAACTTGGGCATATCTCGGTTCCTATTGGCTTAATCTCTAAAATTCTGGAAGTTTCCAGTTTTAACTATTGTGTCGCCAAGTCGTGAGATCAGTAATTCGGTATCTGATCAGGATCCAGCAGAACTGATTGTAAAACGGTCTTCCCGGTGATTAAACTAATCCGGCTGAGAAGCAACATTACAGATTTGTAGCACTATGCATGTAATTGCAGCCTCATAGTATGCCCTAATATGTCACTATTTAATATTAATATGATGCTTAGAAATTCATTTTCAGCAAAGAAAGAATTTATTAAGGAATTAATTGTTATCTTTGCTAATTTTTTATTTAAGTTTAAACATACTTTTAGTATTTTAAAATGCAATTATACAATAAATTTCTTACCGAAAATTATATTCGAATCTTGAATATTGACACTGGACAAAGATATATTTTTGAAAAAATATATGAATTAGAATTACTAATAATTTGCATTAGTATTGATTCATGAAAATTTGTTTGAAAGCTCTAACAAGATTATTCGTCCAATTCATTTGCAAAAAATAAAATGATCTTCTGCTTTATCCCACTCGTTTTGAATCCAAGAGAACTTTATAATTTCCACACTGAAAGGAATTAATAAATGACTTTCTAAAACCCTTGCTTGTAATTTACAAAATATCACGTTTAAAAATTTGTAATTATTCATTATTGCTTTGAAATTCAAAGAATATAGTAGATTGATGGAAACGTATTATACTACTGAAATGCACAATATGTTTGGTATATGTTTTATTAGATATAGATAAGCAATTGCAAATAATGATTTTAAGAAAATGTAAAACAAAAACAGTTTGCTATTAATAAAAGTGAGCAACATGAGGGAAAAAAATTCTAAAATTATCTTAGCAAGTATATATATATATAGATAGATAAATAGATAGATAATACGTACCTTATCTATACTTTCAGAATTATCACAATACAAAAATAATTTTTATATTACCTTAAAACTTTTTAAAAAATCATACATTTAATGAAATTATATTAGCTGTCGTATAATTTCATAGCTACTTTTCATTCATTTTAAGCATTTGTTGCTATAATATATTTAGCTGTTGTAATGATTCTTAAATAGTTTTCATTGTTGCTACAATTATTTTATTTTGAATTTTTCTTCCATTTTTTTAAAGATATAAAGATGTTTAATTTTCTGTAATAAGTAAGTTTTTTTTTTAGCTTCATTTTTTTGGAAATTCTGTTGCATTTACGACTGAGTTTCAGTTTCAGATGTACGCCTTGATTAAATGTATTTATTTAAATTTTATCTAGTTATAAAAATTGTTACTCTTTACTGTATCTAATTGGATGTGTAAGTATAAATAAATGTAATGGCTATGAAGTCAAAAATTGAATTATTACTTGACTATTATTTGTTGACAAGATATATTTTTATAGATTAATCGTAAATGATATTACTTAAAATTTCAGTGCTTCATTACGGCATCTATTATTCCTTTCACTCTCTATTACTTTTCTACTTTCTATTCTTATATTTTTAACTTAGCATGTTTGATTCAGACATGAAAATTATTAGATTAGTGTAAATTTAGTCATTTTTCTTTCAAAGAAGAGCTCAAATATTGGGCGAGATGATAAAAATGTAAGAAGATTGATAGTGCGATTACGATTAAGCTGTTGAACTTTTAAAATATTACATTATTATCAAAATTTTAAAATAAAAATATTTTGCTACGAAATATATTAAAATCAAATTAAATCAAATATTTAATTAGATTTTTAGCAATCCTGAGTAATTAATTGATTTCTAAAGACGAATAAAAATTGTTACGTCTTTTATTGATTCCCCTTCGATTATTTTCAATATAAGAAGGCAGTTAAATAAAGCTGCATAGAATGGAAGTTCCACCAAGATTCCAACTTGGCAATTATTTGGCGATTTGGTGACAAAATGGAAGATTCCAGATTCACCTGGAATTTTGGCGATAAGGTCCTTAGGTCTCTAAATATGCGTTTACTTGTAGAATCCTTCTGCCCTTTGACGAAATTTTTTTTTTAAAGCGGAATACTGAAATACAGCTAGTTAACAGAGTGGAAGCTTAAGCAATTAGTCAATCGATTGCCGAGTTTTGTAGTCGAGTACTGGAACATCATTTAACTGTGTGCTCAGCAGCCATTCACTGTTGAATAGAACACTGCGTTATTCGTAGGTCGGCAGTCAAGTTTAGCTATAAAGCGTAAACACTGGAAGCTAACAGACGTTTGAGGGACGTAAATAAACGTATGAAGCTTCTCTTCTTGTAGGTTTCTCTCTCAACGCTTTGTAATATCAAGGCTGTTTATTACCTATTTCTTGCTTATATACTGTTATCTATTGTAAGTGCTGTTATTGTGTTTGCATCAGCTTTGTTTCATTGTCTGTGTTTTCATGCTAAATAAATATCCTTATTTATTACTCTGCCTATTCTATTGTTTCGCGTACACCCATCGAACCCTAGTTTTTGGAGATTTGAGAAAAGTTTCCGAAACGATATGCATTATCATGATGACTGGTATATAGATATGCATATATCATATAACTACGCATTTATCTTAAGAAGAATGACAGACTCCGATTTAATATATTAATATATTAATTGAATATTTTAGAATGTTTTATGACTAGAGAAAAAGGAAGTTGAAAAATAAAGTCTCTACAAAATGTGTTTAAAACTGATACATCAATGTATATTTTTTTTTAAATTTAAAATAAAGTTACATAATAATATTAACAATATTTTACAGTCTAATATATTGTAACAAATGCATGTACATTTCCTATAATTCTAGTATCACAGCTCAAAACAGAGAATTGCAGAATTAATACTGTATGGATGCCAAGGCAGTGACATAGCGACAATATGTCAATAAAACTGGAAGTTCTGGAAATTCCCAGAATCAGGCCGATTTACGTATTAGGAGCCTAGCGCTGTTATATTTCTAATAAATTCCTTGCCCTTTTGCGAAACTATAAAAAGCGAAGCATTCACATGAGGAATGAATTCTCTCTTTGAAATGGTAATCGCTGAGAAAGCAGCTTCATTCTGAGCTGTGTCTGCTTGTGTTATGAGTTTATGTGAGTATTCTTTATTGTGTATGTTTCAGCTATGATTTCCTGTGATGTATAAACCATACTGTCCTGTGGGATTAAGTTTTGTTTATCTTTATAAAATTATTTTCACTATTTACAAAACCATTAACAAACATTTCACAAAAATAAAATATTTTCAGATATTTGTTACAGAAATAGAAAAAATATTTCAGCAAATAGTTCTGAAACCAAATTGACTTATCTATGTGATAATTCGGGTTACCAACAACGCCTACACCCACCTTTAAAGCAACCGATAAAACGTAGATATTTAAAACTTACGTAGGAGGGATTTGAAATAAAATATAGGAAATATTTAGATACACTAATGGAAATATACCCTATAATAAGAAAAATTATCTAAGATAATGTACTTCTATGTTTAAATTTTTAATTTAAAAACTTATATTCAGTATTTTGCTATGATATCTATCTACTTCCTTTATATATATATATATATATATATATATATATTGGGGTTGATAATTATAGAAAATAATAAATACATTTAAAAAACTATGTGAAGAATTAATACATTTATACTTAGTAAAAACACTAACGATATATCAAACGCAACATACCAAAATTTTAATAGAAATGACAAAGCCGAGCTCCAACAATTTCTTCATTAAAAAAGAAATTTCTGGATATTAGCTTTTCATTTACCCAAAAAGAATTGGCAGAAAACTCTAAAGATTTTCCAAAGATTTTGCGAATATCTTAATTATGTTATTATTTTATAATCAAAAATGTAATTAGCAGATGTTGGTGTAGATAATTTTAATTAAATCAATTAGTCCAGAATATTTTAGGGTATCTTAACAAATATTTTATTAAATGTCATCCATTTTTAATGACTGTGTAGAAATTGATTTATTATTCCATGGTATTTTTAATTAGTTTATAAAATTGCCTTTCTATAAACATTAGAAAAAACACACCGCTTAAGTTTAATATATTTATAGAAAATTTGAATTTGCAATAAATATAAAGAAAAGTGTATTTTTTTTTAACTAAAATTTTATATACTAAAATAAATACATTTTTTAAAGTAATGTTTTAATTAATTCGTTTATTAGGAGAAAACATGATGTTTTGGTTTGAGGTTTTTGATGCCTCAAAAGACGTAGGCCACAAATTGGTTATTTATCGCTTTTAAAGCATCAATTTTTCCCTTTTAGGGTTGTTAGAAAATAATGCAGAAGGTTTTCGTATTCGGCAATTTATGGCTTATTAAAGTTACTGCTAGATTTCAAAATTCTTCGTTTTTTGAATTCTTACAAATTACTAGTTTAAAACAATCACTAGACTTTCAGATTACTCATACCTTGATATTTATATGAACGATGTTTTTTTTTTTCTTTTCCATCTCCAAATTGACCAAGGTTCCAAAACTTCGTTTGGAAATGAAAATTATATTATAGAAATTTGAGATCGTAGATTTTATTTTATTATTATTTTATTTTTCTTGCAGTAAATCTGAATTGGAAGAAAACCTTACAAAAGTCTATGATTAGCCGCTTAATATCTGCTATAAGATAATTTTTTTTCTTTTACCTGTCCCATAATACTATTTTTTATTACGATAAGTCCGTTTATTTCTAATTATTTTCCTTTCATTTTTTAATTAAAGTTTTGGACATGAAATTTATTAATAAATTTTTAAAAATATGTTGTATATCAAACAGCAAAACAACTACTTACTATAGCTTTTGCATAAAAATATTTATTTAAGATTAGGTGGTACAAAAGAATAATCCGCCCCCCCCAAAAGAAATTATTATCCTTCAAAGATTGAATACATAAAAACTAATACCATATCAAACAGACGAGGATAAATTTCAAAATGTTGCTTGTAGAAATAGCGTATTATATAAACAAATAGAATTCCAAACACTTCTCTTCAAGTCTTTAAAGTTAATGACCACAAAAATAATATTATATATATATATATATATATATATATATTATTGTGTGTGGAGGGGATGTTATTTATATAGTATTTGTTTCTTCACTCAACCATTTATAGTTCATAATACTTCAGCTTCTGGCGGTCTGGTGATAAAGTCTTGGCTTCTGAACAAAAGGGTTTCAGGTTTGAGGCCTCATAGCAGCGAAGAACCTTCGTGTAAGAGGGTTTGGTGTCCATTAAATCCATCGGTGCCAAATGTGCACCACAATGAAGGTAGACACAATGAAGATTGTGTAATGTAGAAGTTTGGAGAGGGGATGATAGTTGAAGTGTCGTCCACATCATCTGATTGTGGTTCAGAATTATGAGATCCATCCCAAAATAGCCCTAGCGTTGCTTTAAAATGGAACGTTAATATAAATAAACTAACAAGATCATTATTCAATCTACTTATTGTCTCGATTTCAATCAGCACAACTATTGAAAAGTCTGCAGAATTCGATGTATACTATCACTACCATCTTTGCTCATTTTTTAATTATCTTTTATAATAAAGTCTGATGAATGGTTTATCAATGGAAATTTTTCGATAGAAAATTAATTTTTAATGGACCAATCTTAATGCATTTTTGTATTACTGTTGTTTTTCTTAAAATATTGCCCATTATAAACTCTGTTACTTTTTATATTTAAAATCCATTTTTATTGTCTTTCATTATGTTTTAAAATCATTTTATATTCGTTTCCTTAACCTCAAAAGCAAGTGAAATTTTTCTCCCTTTCCCTTCATTTTATAAAATTTTATATTCGTTTATTTACAGTATGTATCTGAAAAACACACACTATAAAATTCATTAATAAAATGCTATATATTACTATTTTTGCTAAATATTTTTTTAATGTAAAAATATTTCCTCATACTTTTATTAATTTTGTCAATAATAATGCTTCTTATAAGATTTATTTAAAGCCTGTTAAGTAATGGGACCAGCTACAATTTAATTAAAAGACTATCGTTAAAGTGTCATTAATTTTGAGGGTTGTTTCTTCAGGAAACTAACCTTGAAAATCTTAAATTTACGTTGCTATTTAAAAAAGTCGTTAATCTTTTAATTTTAAGAATGCAGAGGACAGAATGGTACAGAGTTTAATGGATAGAAAGAAATAAAGATTTTTTTTTCTACATTTTGTTTCAGGTTAAAAAAATTAACTTTATTAATTACTTTTATTACTTCTATGCAAAGAAACTTCTACTTATGATATTTTTTAAAATTAATTTTGTTTAACAATCTAACAAAAATTTTGTTTTAAGAGATGAAACTTTGAAAGTGAGTTTATTGAAGATAACTTATAAACATTCCATTTTTACTATTTTGGGCCTATGTGTTTATTATCATGTGTGAACATGATGCTGTTTTTGAAGCCTCAAAATGAGTTGGCAACTAATTGAAGAATTTTATCTTTTAGGGTTAACAGAAATTAAGGCAGAATCTTGTCACATCTGGCGATTTATCATCAACTAAAGTTACAACTTGATTACCAAACTATCGATTTTCTGAATAATTAAGAATTGTCTTAATTAAGTCATTAACCAGTTTAAACCATACACAAGCTTATCAGATTACACATGCTTCGATATTTAAAAAACGATGTTTTTTTTTGTTTTTTTGTTTTGTTTGTTTTTTTTTGTCTCAAAATCTATGGAGCTCCAAAACTTTGTTTACCAGCTAGGAAAATCAAAAATGAAAGTTTAAAATAAATGATCATTATATATAGAAAGAGAGAGGCTAGAGACGGATAGAGAAGTCTCCTGGCTGTTTTAAACCGGTTTAAACTGATTAATAACTTTAATTAATTAAGACAAATAAGGATTTTAAAAATAATAATTTTTCACATGATTATTTGAAATTTGCGATCATAGATTTCATTTTTATTACTACTTTTAAAAAGATAGTACACACGATAGTACTTATTATTATCTTTGTATTTTAAATGGGATTTTTCTAAATGCATCAAAAATAATTTTCGAAGTTATAATGGAACAAAATAATTTTTTTATGATGATAAGTTGCAAAACATTTATCTTTTCGGATATTATAATGCAAAAAAATCCAGTCGTTTAATATCAATCTCTTTGATAGAAATTCCAAACAAATTTAAAAACAATATAA
Organism: Argiope trifasciata; assembly: GCA_026543055.1. Classification (NCBI taxonomy): domain Eukaryota; kingdom Metazoa; phylum Arthropoda; class Arachnida; order Araneae; family Araneidae; genus Argiope; species Argiope trifasciata. The sequence continues at coordinate 358,596 of JAPMOQ010036670.1, read as the reverse complement.
GTATTAAATTTGCAAAAATAAAATTTAGACGTAAGCTAATATCTTTGTTCAACTCCCTCAGTTTTATTCTGATATAGAGAATAACGCTATATGTTGGTAATCTAAAATGTATTAAAATATATTATTACTAATAAATTAAAAGTACGAGAAATAATATGTCTAGAGATTCAATACTGAGCGACGTTCACAGACATTTATGTATTTACAAAAAATGTAATGATCGTGAATTAATATTATTTTTTGCGTCTATATAGGATATGTTTAGATTAAGAGACGTTGTAATTTAGATATTAATTAGTAATTTTGCTCCTTTACTCCATATTAGGCAATTAATTTATATAAAATGGGTTTCATAACTGAAAATAATTTATATATTTGAATCGCAAAATCAGTAAAAATGATTTAATATAGATATTAGTAATATCGAGAATTTTAGAAAAATCGATAAATAAAATTTAATATCTAAGGAATGATTCATTTCTACGTTATTTCTCTTTTTAGTATATTTTATGAAATCTCAGTTTCAGTATAACTTCAGTTAGTTTTTTTTTTTTTTTTTTTTTTTTTTGCGTCACTAAATTTTATACTGAGCTAAAGTAAGCTTAAATCAAATTAGATTCGAATACAAAATAAGCTTATTTCTTAAAACGTTAAATATTTTTAAAGCAACAATTTAGAAAATTTAGACAAATATGTTTAAGTATGAGAAGACCAATATCCCTAATTTTACTAACCAGTTAAATTTGCCGTTTTGGGAATGCAACCAATCAGAATGCTCTTTTGTTATTGTCTTTTTAAGCAAAAATAATGTTTGACGTTTATTTAAAATTGTGTTTTCATTTGGTATGATTTAAAATTGTGTTTTCATTTGATATGATATGATGTAGTTTCTTAAAGATGGATGACAATGTTAAATGAATGCTGGATGACATTGTTAAATTAATGCTTTTAATGTGATGGACAGATTACCGATCCCTGAAAATGCTGTAGAATGTTATTGAATGTAGTTGAATGTTATTGCTTGTATTTATTTACTAGTTACTTCTGGCGATTAATTGGTTCGTCGGAAATATTAGTTATATTTGATTAAAGATAAATAATTTTGATATGCATTATGATTTCATTTCTGCCAAATTAATAGACATTAAAGACATGTTACTTTAAATGAATAAAGTTCTACTAATAGTGTACATTATCTTTTATAATGGGAATAGTCTCATAACATCATAGGTTCTATTAAAAATAAATAAGCATCCGGACCATTATCTTTAAATTTCATGTTACAATAACATCACTTTTTTATTCATCTTATAAACTACACAGCTATCCTTCCTTCTCAGTGTTTAACAACAGAAGAAACTAACGCGATTAGATATTTGATGAAATATTGAAAACTGTATGAAATCAATTTTGAAAGCTAGGCAATACATTTTATTGAAATTACCAAAGTTTAGAAAATTTTCGCTTGTGCATATTAGTATCATTAAAATTATTAAGTTTTGAAATAGAGAAAAAATCCTTTTTACACAGTAAAATTTTCAGAAATCATTGAGGGGAAAGTAAAAATGCAACTTACTCTTTGATTCATTTAAATTCTAATTCAGATTTTAATGAAATTGAATTATTTTCGAATTTCTAGGTGATTTAAGTTTCTAACCTCCAATACAATTATTTGGTAAATTTGAGATCTATAGGGCAAATTGTTGTACCTTGCCCTATAGAGGTAAGCTTCCTAAATAGTTGATTAAAAAAGGCATACCCAAACCTTGTAAAGCGTCAACACACACACTTTCACTTTATTATTACTTGACATTGGACAAATCTTAAAGAACACAAGAAGAATTTATTAATCTAAATATCCTAAACAAAGTGTTTATAATTTTTCATGTTGCTTTTCTGCAATACTCTTATGTTATAAAAAATACCTTGGTGTTTGGGTTTTTTTTTATGAAATGCACTTACAAGAAATGTTTTTAGTTTTCATGCTTTATAACCATCTTTCCCTTCTCCTAATATTCCACCTCTTTTACTTAGAAGAATACAGAGTTTTTCAAAAACACACATTGTGCACGAAATGCTTCTATGGATGATAAACAAAAAGTTTTGCCCGTCTCTCTGAATACATGGAGGGGGGAGAGGAATCTTCCAAGCTATGTATTTATTCAACGTATATAGGAGCAAATACAAATTCCTTTTCCTTTATGTTTATACATATATTTATATTGTCCGGTTCCATTTTTTGTTTCAAGTTTTGTATTCTCTTTGTCGTCAAATCCCCAAATAAAAAAGTGTATTGTTGATGCTTTCAGAAATATATTCGAACTATGAAAGATATTTATGCTTTGGTTCAAGAAAAACTCCTTTTAATCTCATTTTTATACGATATATTTTTTCGTAGTTAGGGCAAGCTATTGTTAAACAAATCCTTTCATTAAAATTTTGCATTTATATCAATTTATTATTGCAAAATTTATTTACGAAATTAGCACAAGTGTAATAACTTAAAATTTTTATGCTATGTGATAACTATTTCATTGAGTTATTCCTAATTTTGAACTGTAATTAAGGTATCCGACTACGTCCGAAGGGAAATTTCTGAAAAAAATGATTTTTAAAAAAGTATTTAAAACTATTGTTGTTAGATTTATTGTGAACTATTATACAAAATACTACAATGCAACAAAATTATTTAAAAATATTATACATTTTTAGAAATAGAAAAATTTGTAGTACATTTTAAAGAAATGTAATCAAAACAATTAATAATCTACACAAAATTATATTGCAAAAATCCTTTCTTAGTACACAAGTTATAGAATAAAATGATGAATGAAATGAACCAAAATCTAAGAAAAATCTTGAGATGCAAAATAAGTTATGGGTGAAAATATACTTATATATGCATGTATGCATTTTTTTAAAAAAATTCACAATTTAATTATTGAAAAATTAAATAACTAGCCAATAAGTGGATTGTACTAAATATACTTTTTTTGTTAGATGCAATCCAGTAATAAAATCAGTCTTTTTTGCTTCTCATAAACGAAACGCAATACTTTAATTCACAAAACTTCGAACTCATAAACTTTGACTTATCAACATTTATCAAACATCTCTGGATTAAAAAAAATGCATTTTTAATTAAGCCAGTTTCTCTTAAAATACGATGATTCAGAGCATTTTGATGAAATTTAGCGTATAGTCTGAAATTTATAAATTTTAAACAAATTTTGAATGAAATTCATATCAGATGATAACTGCCAGCATTTAAGTTAGCACGGTAATTACTAAACGAAGAGAACTGTATAAATAAAATTTGGTTCACCTCTTTAGCGTTTAATGTGAATACATTTGTCAAATTTGGAACCAAATCTGTTCAAAGTTTCGTAGCTCATTGGCCTCTATTTTCACAAGAAGAAATAAATGCAGCTATTTGAAAAGAAGAAAGATTTCATTAAATGAAATTTGATATGTTATTTTGTGACCGACATTGTAATGCTTTGTTAAGATATGATTCTAATAGGTAAGTAAGAAAGCATCCAAAATAAACATAACTTTTTGGTGACTGTGTATTAACTGCATCCCAGTAATTAATAGCCGAAGATGGTAGCCCTATAATATTTCCTTTATTAAATACTGTGTATCAGTGTCATACAGTTTATAATATACAAAAATATTTATTACAGAGTTTACGATAAAGATGGCTATTCTATCTACTTTCTTTAGATATCAATTCTAATTATTGGTATTTTTGGTTTAAGGCATAAAAAATCAGAATTAATGCGCAAAAGATATTCGAACCTAAAGGCTAATCCAAATAAATTCAATAACCCCGACAATGGTGTTAAGAATATCGTATAACAAATCTATTGAAAACAGCATAGCGCACAATAATACAAAATGCACAAAACGTTACATTGATTTAACAAGAATTCAGAAATATTTGACAGCATACTACCGAAGAAAAATTTTATATCAACATTGAAAAATCCATTTCTAAAATAATGAAATATTTTATAGACAAAAAGTGTCTAGCCGAAATGTATTAGATATTTAAATATTTAGTGTTATTTAAATTTATTTGGTCCTGGTGAATCATTCAACGTCATTGGATAGGATTTTAAATGAATTCTAATAAAGAAGTCTAGTCTTACATCACGAGTTCCTTATTTATCTATAAATCAACCAAATAGATTTTGTAGAGTCATCTACAGGATAAGAGGACATAAATTGCCTGGATTTCGGGGCACGTACTTGAGTTGCGTCGTGTTAACTATACATCATGACTCATCCAACTTAATGTTGATATACATTGGAAATTGGGAACAGAACAAAGTTCAATGGTGCAAGTTGTCTTTGTATTTCACCATGATAACGGCGTCTATTTCAAAACATATCTCTATATCTTCTAAACTGGAGCATTCATTGATAGAACCACTTCCATTAATGAATGTCAGTTTCTTTTCCGAAATTATTGTACTGCTTTTAAATATATTAATTGTTTTAAAGTCAATAAATTCAAGTCCAATTTTTATTTTTTGTTCTTTTTCCCTGAAGGCAGCGATTATAACAGTCTTCCAAACATTAAAGAGATAAAATCCATTGTAAAATACCTTTTTAAACTATGTATTACTGAGGTTTCAATTTCCCGTTTAACAGTAATTTGATAACCCCTCCATTAATCAGTAATTAATGCAAACTTTGTAATAAAATATATGTCAAAACTGGAATATTAACATAATCAATTTTTGCGTTTTACTTTTGGAAATTGTCACTGAAACATAATCTTTGGCAATAATCTTTAGAATTATACTTGTAATGTTCTCCAAAAAAAATCAATTTAAACTATACATTACTGAGTTTTAAATGTCCTGTTTAACAATAATTCAATAACCCCTCCATTAACCAGTAATTAATATAAATTTTGTAATAAAATATATATTTAAAATTGGGACATTAATTAACAGGAACAAATTTTGTCTGATTACTTTCGTAAATTACTGTGCTTTTCTGAGATATAATCTTTGGCATTGGATAACGTCCTTCATAAAATATCATTTTAAGCAATATACTACTGCGTTTTAAATGCCTTGTATGAAGACAATCCGATGCAGCCTTCCATTAATCCGTATTTAATGTAAACTTTGATTATTTCATCAAGAGTAGTTATCTTCATATGTATGAAACACTATATGCTTAAGGATATCAGTACATGAATCGCCGCCGAAGGTGTCTCAGTTGCAACAATATATGGAAACTGGATAATTGAAGAGTCATGGAAATTCGGGAATGTTCATTTCGCGAGTGCTGTTCTAACACATCTTTGTTACAATACTCTGAAGACGAGTAGACTATTGTCTGATTAACAATGCATCAGATGTTAATTTGTTGTGAAGTGATTTCTGTGATATATCTTGATACACTGACTATTGTGACTTATATATTAAATACATTTTCTCACTACATTAGTTATTGTAATAAGCAATAGCTTTTAACAATCATATATACTGTGTTTACCCATTATTTTGTATATGACATTTGTTGATTTTAAATGTATTATTACGCATGAGAAACTATCTACTATGAAAGTATAATTTCCATAATTAAAAAAGTCTCTGACTGTATAATGAGAACAGACTCTTCAATGAACTAATTAAAACCGCAAAAATATAGCTATTTAGAATTAAACAGATTACTCTTATTTGAAGAACCCAAAAGCTTTTTATTAATTAAAACTTCAATTGACGGGGGAAAACTTCAACTTAATGGGAAGCTTAAAATCGGGAAGTTAATAAGAATTATGGAATAAAAGAAATTAGACTGTCAATTGTTTTTTATTCCATTTTATAATGGATATTTTGGTCGTTACTATATGAACGAAAAAATGCTGAAAAATATAAAAAAGAATATGTATTTTTTAAATGCTCTTCTTCCTTTTGAAAACTATGGTCAAAAATTAGACTCTAATAGATTGAAATCTAGTGATTAAATAAAATTAATCATATCAGATATATTAAATAACAGCAATTAATAATTAAAAACCTATTACATAAAAAAAGCATATGATAAAAATAGAACATCTCATTTTCAAAGATTTTTAGTCATTGCATTAATGAACAAACTGTCAGGTATAATAGTAGGGGGTCAAGGAAAATTTTTAGTTCAGACATCCTAACGGTAGCGAGAATACTAAATACACATTTTTTTTTGTGAAGATATTAATAATTCATTACTCTATCCCATTGGACGTAATCTCTTCAGCATATTACCGCGAAAGTTTGATTTAGAATTATAATTGTATGATTAAGAGTACATAACAAATCTTATTTTCACTGTTTCTTTTATGAAATGTACAAAGACAAAATAGTGTAATCATTAAAGACTTCCATATCCGAATTCCGGTGAATCTCAAATTTTCAGATATCCCTGAATCTTAAAAGCAAGGTTTTGGTATCACATATGTTGGTTACTCTGTACCCCGGTAGAACATCCTCTTTCAAAGTCTTATATTCTATTGTGCTTAATTATATCATTTAATATTCATAATAATAATAGTAAGAATATCATTTAATATCAAAAAAATATTACATTGTTCCAAATATTGATTAGTATCATATAATCTTGTGCAATATAAATGTCTTCTACTAGGGTAAGCATGATAGTTCAAAAACGTTTTTGAGATAAATAGATTTTATACGGTGTATAAACTTTACTTGAAACACGGCCAATATAAAACACAAAATATTAAGTAAATAACTTTTGGTACATAAGTTTATCATCCAGGTTTATCCCTATCCCAATTAGAACCAAATTCCGATAAGAAGTTGATCGTCTATTCAATCTGTATTTTCCTATGCACGTAAACGCAATAAATCAAAAATACAATGACTTAAATCAATGAAATCAAGACTCCCGTCTTGCGACTACAATTGTTACTACGTATCAAATTTTGGTTTCAATCGGCTAGAAAAATCTTATTGGATTTTGGTACATTTAGTGCTACGGTATTGTGTTACGTTCTAGCGATTAATTACCAAAAAATCACCAAAAATTTTGGGCTTTTTTTATAGTAAGAAAAACACAAAAAAACGATTGGAATGTAAACGATAAAGTTTCGATATGGCTATTCAACCCAATAATTTTGACGGATTTTTTAGGTATGATTCTAAAACTGAGTAAAGAGATCTAAATTAGGAATTATTTGTCAAATTTTGGAGTTAAAAAAATTTGACAATTCCATATTTTCTTTGTTATTATTATTGTTTCTTATCTCCTTAAATTCAATACCAATTCAAAACAATTCCAAGAGTTCAAATCGTATGATAATATTGTAAACTGCCGCCCCATCATTCACCAACTGCCCCACAGAAGTGCCAATACATTCAAGAAATAAATTTGATAAAAGACATATTATTTCTAAACTTTCCTTGATGGTGATATCTTGCCTGAGTTACAATGGAAAGAGGGAGCAGTAACTTCAGAGAATAAAAACCCTTGAGCCCCCTAGGGCAGAAGTCTGATTTCTAGATCATATGAAGAAGCCAGCCAAGTAAAAAGGAATACAATGGAACCAAAATTGCAACAAATAGAAAAAGAATCCGGCTGAAGACTTTTTCAAGCGTCACCCTCAGAGAGGTATTCTAAATAAAGGATTTTTTCTGTGAGGAGTCAGACAATATCCAACAGTATTGACTGCTTCGTGATCCGAAATTCCCCCAAAAATTTAGACTTAAAGAGATACATCATTTTACCGCCTTTTTTACAACCCTTAAAGAGATACACCAGACACAAAACAAAACAACATTAAAAAGATCAATAAATAAAGCAAAAATAAATAAAATAAACCTACATAAGAATATTCAGCCACATATATACTGTTTTTCAACAAAAACGAGAACTAAATCATTACTAAATATCATCCATTAGGCTTTAATTCTTTCAACTGAAATGAATAGTTTGCATATGCAACAGGTATTTTCTTTATTAAAATGAGAGTTGCTATTTCTTTCTCTTTCAGGAATTTACAAATTCATGCTGAGCGATAAAAAATATGGACTGACTGTCAACTTAATCGCCACAAAGGTCTTGCCATCTCTGATCCCAGTGCTTGTTTGCCCTGGACTCAGACTGGATCAAGTAAGTTCCATTCCTCAACTAATCCATTTTTCTTTTAAATTTAAAGGCATTTAATTTGTGATAAACCTTTCATACGATGACAACTTAGAATAAAATAAAAAAACCAGTTGTTTGTTTGTTTAACATGGTGAAATTATAGTGATCTATTCAAAAGCAAAAATACTTTGCTTTTGTATCTGAAATTGCTAGAGTACCTTCCTAAGAAACAAATATTTCAAAATGCTCTATTTCTTAAATGCTCTGTTACTTCGCTTTTATATTAGTATTGAACCAAATTGTTTCATTTTGTGAGTTGACGCTATTATCACAAAATATTCGATGATGTTGTTCAATGTTCTGAATATGTTGTGAGGTATTTTGTGGTAACAGGGGACTGAATGGTTGACTCCAGTGCCTTAAAAACAAGTGATAATAATTTGTGCATTAAAAGATAATTGAATCTTGCCTTCCATATGAGCGGCAGATGGCGAATTACCTTTTATCCCCAAGACTTTAACTACGCATATGAAAAGCCCAAATCACAACTTTGTCGGACGGTGCAATTTAAAATTATAGTAACATATGTGTAGTGAGCAAATGTTGGCGACCGAAGCTGCATTTCTAAAACATTTGCGTAGAACTTTTGGTACCATGTTAGTTTAAAACTCTTTGAACAACATTTAGAACAAGGTTAGCTATGATTATTTTGAACAGTTCATTTTAAAAAAATCTGTAGAAGCTATTTTATTCCAGAAAAATGAATGCAAATATATTTAGTATGTCTGATATTTCTGTAGATAATATAACTAATATACAGTTTCGCCATCTCACAAAGATAGACTTCGTAAGCTCTGCCATTTCTGCGTATTTTCATAAGATTATTATCGACAATTAAGCTAAAAAGGGGTAAGAATTAATAGTAAACATAAAAACCATTTATATGAGATGAAATTATGAGAATGTGCTGGTTAAAGAAACATCAGAATTTAATATTGAGTAGGTAATTTGACAAACTGGACTATCTGTGAGAAAAGGCATTATTACATATAGCTTTCCCTGTTACAGAACATTTTTTATAATTACGAGTTACGTCTATCTGCTATGGATCTGAGTAGGCCACATAAAAAAATCTCGAAGCTTTTGCATTTGGAAAATATTTACAACTCTAAACTTTCATGAGAATAGCAGTATTAATTAAATAAAAAATAAAAGATTTTTTTCATTTAAATGTAGAATTTATCGTTACCATAGTGCTTGAGACATTCAAATCCAATCTTGAAGAAGTACTGACAAAGGGAAAACAGGTGAATTAAATTACCTAGTAAGTAACATAGGGGAAACCGATCTCCGACATCGGAATAAAGGTGGATACACTTGTGTATTTTATCACAATATCAAAGATTATACCCGTTTCTTAGTAAAACAAAAAAAACACATTTTTCTCATACTTAGACATTAAGAGGACTAACCCATTGACTCCAAACAGAAGATAAAGATAGACTTTAATGGTGACATTACTCTGGTTGGGTTAATTATTCCTACCACCAAAATCTTTTTTCTTTTCCAATAGTGTGTTTAAACTCGAATACATTATCTTGCTTAATAATCAAGATTACATTTATGTTGGAATTGGATGGGACAGAACGCCCATTCAACCAGATTTAGATTAGTGTCTAGGGTCACTGATTGAAGGATAAGAAGCTTTTGAATAAAAAATAAATTTATTTACAGCAAAGAATGAGGAAAAGACATAAACAATTTTGACAGGACAGGCTATTTACAAAAGGGAAAAAAGTATCACCTATAGATGCCACCAAGGATGAAGCCTAATTAAGTATTTCATGGTGAAACTTCGTTGCGTATTAATGATTCATAATCGGAGCAAACTGACCCTCTCAGTCTCCATCTGCCGAGCGAATGCGTATTTCACTTTTTTCTAAAACTTGATGTCATACGTCTTAGACTTTGGATCAACGGTATTCAGCGGTATCCGTGGTGCCATCTATTACAACAAATTAAAACTAAATATGGAATAGTAATGGCCGCTAATTAAATCTCTACATTTATGCTCCCGTTTCCGTTCTAATCTTATTGCGGGCTTTAAGTTTTTTCATCGATTACAATAATATTTAATGTTTTATAACCATAATCGAAATTTCATTGAAAAAAGAAATAATAATCATCAGATTAACAACATCTTTAGTTCAGTGTTTTGAAACATATTTAAAATTTATAATTTCTCAAAGCCCATCACAGCTTAAAATTCAACCTCGTATCCAAAATTGATCGTATTTATACCTTAAGTAAAATGCTACTGCTCATACAAAATTTCTTTGTACAAATATATTAATACCCTTTAGGAATCAAAAAATATAAACAAAAAAATTACATACAGTAAAAGTTGAAACATAGTTTATGAAGAAGCTCAAACATCAGATAAGGTTGGGCGAAGGGAGAAAGTAGAGTCGAAACGATGAGTCGGAAGTAACAAATTCTACCTCCCTGTAAGAAGTACGAAAACAGTTCTTTATCTCTTCTACCAAGAGAAACATAAAGTCCAGAAAAAATCTGCACCTATCAGAAAATCTTCAGCTGGCAAAAATCCCCAGGCTCTAACTAATCATCAAATGTCCACCTCTCATTCATGGATAAGCCTGATCTTTTAAGTAAACTTTCTTGACATCAGAGTTATATTTCAGCAAATATTTTATCAACTGATGTAGTTTTATCACAAATTATTAAAAAAAAAGGGTACTAATAATGAGATATAAATGGACTAAAAGTGGTGTGTGGGAGAGAGAGAGAGAAAGTGGAATTTGTATGTAAAGCTCTAAATGAAATTTTCTGTTTCTCAAAAAATTCTAAAACCCTCCGTGGTTTTCCGCATGAGTTAGAATGAGTCATAGAATGAATCATTCGGTAAAATTTTGATAAGGAAAACGAAGAAATTAGAAGATATTTTCTATTTATAATACAGTAAAATTCAGAATTGCCCAGCTCGTTCCTCGTGTCATTTTTTAATTAGAAAAAATCGACGAAAAGTGGTGGTCTCAGTATGATAAAAGAACAGTACAAATGAAGATTTTTGTTACAATTTAGATAGTTGGCTAAATAGTTGAAAATTTAAAATACTTTCACATTGTTGGTTGAGGCGTTTTTTATCTGATGTCTGTTGTGGGCAAATATTTTTATAAATTAAAAAGAAAAAATCCATTTATCATTAAATAATAAAGATTATTGTAATGTATTTATTCGAAGTTTTGTACATATGATATCAAAATATTTTAAATTCATAAACTTCACCATAACTCTACAAGTAACATAAGTCCACATTTAAAATCATATCATAACTATTATATTACTTTTCAATCATTTAATGGTACACTTTCTTTTTATAAAAAAAGCAATACAAAATACTTTATTTTTTCGAAAATTCGTTTTGCTAACTCACCGACATGTTTGGGACTATTACACTGAGTTTTTGTAAAATTTCCTCCCGTAATTTTGTAATATTTTCAAAATATATAAAATGTTTATTCGTTCCAAAAACTTGTAGAAAAAGAAAGTTCCTTTTTATAATTAATGTTTTCTTTGTTTCGAAAGTCATTATTCATTTCTAAATTAATGAATTATTCAAATATTTATTCGTTCCAAACACCTGTGGAAAAAGCAATTTCCTTTGTATCATTAAAGTTTTCTTATTTTTGAAAGTCATTGTTCATTCCTAAATGAATTCGTTATTCAAATGTTCATTCAATCAAAACACCTGTAGAAAAAGAAATTTCCCTTGTATCATTAATGTTTTCTTCATTTTGAGAATCATTATTCTTTTGTAAATGAATTTATTATTCAAATGTATATTCATTCCGAACAACTGTAGAAAAAGAAATTTCATTTGTATCAATAATGCTTTCTTCGTTTTGAGAGTCATTGTTCATTCCTAAACGAATTCATTATTCAAATATTTATTCAATCCAAACAACTGTAGAAAAAAATCCTTTCATTTATTAATGCTTTCTTCATTTCAAGAACCATAATCAATCCAAGGTTAATTCATTTCCAAATCCTATCAATCTTCTGTCGTGTTATAGATTCGGTATTGGCAAAATTTGATTTAAAATTAAAATCCGGAAATCTGTCATCTTCTGAAACATCAAAATAAATATCTATTGGACAATCATATAAATTATCACAATTAAATTCAATCTTTAGTTTTCCTTTATTTCAAATTTTATGATGTTCTGTTTTTAAAAAATTACGATAATAATTAATAAAATGTGCGAAACGAGTAACAAGAAGGAAAATATTTCAATCAATGTGAAACAATAGATGTTTCAAGGGAAAAGTGGTAGTGATTATGTTGTCTCCTAAATAGATAAATATCTCTTAACATACCCAGTTTTCCTGACTTAAACAGCGTATTTACAAAATATTATTCAACATTCCTGATCACTGTTAAATAATTTTAAATTCACACTTTCTGTCTGTGAAGCTAGAGGTAACTATAGTTTCAATTCAAATGACATTATGGATACATAGCAAACAAGAGAGATTGCTTCTCCGAAAATCAGATGCCTGCGAATTAACTTCACGAATTTGTTTCTCTTGCTAAATGTATAACAAGTTCTAAAATTTGAATGGACTGATGCATTTAATTCAAGTTGCATTGAATCATAATTCCGTTTTTCTACATTTTTTGTTCAGAATACAAATTAGATATTCGAGACTTTCCTTGGTTCTTCCATCTTTTTCTAGTTGTCTATATAAAGCATAATACACTGAAGTGACAAAAGTCATAGGATGACTGTTAATATTGTGTTGGTCCTCCTTTTGCCCGGCGAAGTGCAACAACTCGACGTATCATGGAGTCCACAAGTCATTGGAAGTCTTCTGCAGGAATATTGAGCCATGCTGTCTTTATAGACGTCCATAATTGTGAAAGTGTGGATGGTGCAGGAGTTTGGGCATGAACGGACCTTTCGATGATGTCCCATAAATGCTCGATGAGATTCATATCGGGCGATCTAGGTGGCCAGGTCATGCGCTGGAATTGTCTGGAATGTTCTTCAAACCAATCGCGAACAGTTCTGGCCCGATGACATGACGCATTGTCATCCATAAAAATCCCATCGTTATGTGGGTAAGTGAAGTCCATGAATGGCTGCAAGTGATCTGCAACCAGCTGAACATAACCACTTCCAGTCAATGATCGGTTCAGTTGCACCAAAGGACTGAGTCCATGCCATATAAAAACAGCCCACACCATTATGCAGCCACCACCAGCTTGAACAGTGCCTTGCTGTCAGTTTGGGTCCATGGCTTCGTGGTGTCGGCACCACACTCGAACTCTACCATCAGCTCGTAACAACTGAAATCGTAACTCATCTGACCACGCCACGGTTTTCCTCTGGTCTAGGGACCAGTCGATATGCTCACGAGCCCAGGAGAGTCGCTACAGGTGATGTCGTGCTGTCAGTAAAGGCACTCGAGTCGGTCTTCTGCTGTCATAGTGAAAGGAAGACAAATTTCGCCACACAGTCCTATCGGACACGTCCCTCGTACGTCCCACATTGATTCCTGCAGTTATTTGACGAAGTGCTGCGTGTATATTAACATTGACCATTCTACACAGACGTCGGCGGTCTTGGTCGTTAAGTGCAGGTGGTCGCCCACTGCGCTGTCCATGATGGGATGTGATGCCTGAAATTTCATACTCTCGGCACACTCTTGATACTGTGGATCTCGGAATGTTGAATTCACTAACGATATCCGCAATGGAATGACCCATGCGTCTAGCTCCAACTAACATTCCACGTTCAAAGTCTGTTAATTGTCGTCGTGCCGCCAAAAATCACGAAAAACCTGTTCACATGAATAACTTGAACACAAATGAAAGCTCTGGAAAACGAACTGCGCATTTATACTTTTTCGCTGCGATACTACTGCAATCTGTACATTTGCATATTGCTATCCCATGACTTTTGTCACTTCAGTGTATAAATAACTGTTGAATAGATGTTAGAAAATGTAGAAGTCTTGCTTTGAATGATTAAGATATATGGTTATGGCTGAAGATTATTACCTTCAAGATATTGTTATGAGCCTGCAATTTTGCTTTCCCGCTCAAATAATGTCATCGTAAGAAAGTCCTATTCACAGTCATCTGTAAACGACGCTGTCCGGGTGTCACATCAATGATCCCAGGAATTGGCGACCATTTGGCGACTTTGGTGATAAAGTGGATAATACCCGAAAAAGTGAGAATTTCTCCATCCGTCCATCAGAAACCGAGATACATTCAGATACGCCTTGATTGGTCCAGAAGCTTCTAGCCCCACTTCCTGGGAACTATAAAAGGCCACACTCTCAAAATGCATTTTCAATCGTGGAGTCCTGACGAGTAATCATGAACTGAGAGGTGGTGAATAGTAGTCAGAAGTCGCCGTGAGAATAATGAAGCAAAGGAAGAGTACTCAATGGATGCCTGCTGTATCCTTTCATTGACGTGCCTTGTGTCCTAGTCAGCTGTGTCGTCGTCGTGAACGGTGTAGTCGTGTATTGAAGTAGTGAGTCGGCAATTAAAGTGAGAAGAGACAGTGGAAATTACAGCCGTCTGGAGAGACAGAGTAAAGTTTCAAGGATCCCCTCTCCTCCTGAATCTTGTCTGGCAACTTTGTGTGTTGTGAACGATATCCTACCAAATTTCTAAGAGTGGTCTACAACCTGCGGTGGAGTTCTGCTGTGTGCTGTCCTGTGTGTTTGTCTTGATTGTATATAGTTGTCGTCTGTAAATAGCTGTCGTTTTTGTTTCATCCTGTCCTCGTGTAAATAAATTTCGTAGTTGTTTTTCAACTACAGGACTGCTGATTATGTTGTATCTGACACTATATACAGCCACTACACAGAAACAAACAGACAGAAGAGAAATTTGTAACAATATGTCATTTGTCCCATCACGTGAACAGGGCACTGCTTAAGTGATTTTAAGATAATAATTGCAAAGGAATGGTGTGACGTATATATATATATATATCCCAAGATATGCCTGAAAAACTGGTAATCCGTTTCAACATTTATATAAAATTATGAATTGATTAATATGCTAATAAATTTTCACACTAAAACTTTCAATTACATGCTTTCCAAAATTAACACTGTATCTTTTCTATGAATATAGGTCTGTTAAACTAAATAATTTACTCCAACAAAATGAGGACATCAGAGTTAATAATGCATTAAATTCTCTTTATTAATATATCTATTTGCTAGTTAATTATTTACTACATGAAAAATTGCAAGTGCAATCTTCATTTCTGTTTTTAATGTTTTTTATAAGCATATGGATGCTTTGTGTATATATATATATATATATATATATATATATATATTAAATATAATATAACAACAACATTTAAAAAGCAGTTTCGTAGCTAAAGAGGGAAATAAAATTTTTAAACTTCGCTTTATTTCATCCCAAGTGGCATAATTTATGTATAGGCAAGCAGCAACGACGTACGTCACATAACAGATTGGTAAAAAGACGAAAAAAGAGAAAAGTTAATTAAGTATTCATCGAATTGATTATATAATGTGAGACTAGAAGAATTTCTGTACACATGTTGAATTAGGTAAGGGAATTATACTAATTTTTTTAAAGAATGTGTGAAGAACAACAAATTTTTATCCACTCGGAGTGTAGGAATTTGTCTATTTCTTCTTCGAAGAATCTTATTTTTGAATCTTTAATTTAAAAATTAAATAGATAATTAAGTCTGAAATAGTATACACCTGTATTAAACTATTTAAAAATATCTACAAACAATGAATAATAATTTTCAAAATACTTTAAATCTGATTTAGAGTCTGTTTCGAAACAATTTTCAACGCTTTCAGTTTTTATGCTTATCTATTTAAATTTGTATTATACTATCAACGTGTAAAATGCAATTATTATACAGAATTTCTGAAAATTTTAGCAAAGTAGGAACTAGAGAATTAATTTTAATGTGCTGCACTAAAGAGAACTGCTTGTAACTCTTAAAATGGCAAATACAGATTACGAAAATTATTAAAGGAATTCGTTGAAATGTTCTTTCAAACAGACAAATGGGAATGAAAGAACAAATGTCCATCCCCATGCCTTTGAATGAATTATTAAGTTCTTTCATAACATATTATTAAAGAAAATGAATGCCAGAATTGGATTTTTCTTGTCAAACAGGGAAATTTTAAGAATTATTTCGTAATTTGTCGAAAGTTCTTAGGAAATATTTTGATCGTCTTTCAATTTTCACTACAATCTAACAATTTGTTTCAATTCGTTTCACATAATTTTTTAACCGGCATTTTCAAAATTCTTTTGCAGAAGTTTTTGATTAAGGTTTCTTTCTCCAGGACATTTAAAGGAATATTCTCCTAGTTGCCAAACTATTTTCAAGTTTTAGTTTAGTTATATTAACGTCCCGTTTAAAGCAACACGAGGGCTATTTTGGGACGGACCTCGTAATTTTGAACCAGCGTCAGATGACGAGGACGGCACCTGAACTGGCACCCCCCTCTCCACACCACGCCACACCAGCGGGAGGACATTTGGCCTGACAGATTTAACGTGCAACAGACCCCCTCACACGACGGTTCTTCGGTGGAATCGAGTCTTGAACCTGAAACCCTCCGGTTCCGAAGCCGAGACTTTACCACAGGGCTACCGCTGCCCAACTGTTTTCAAGTGTTCTATAAGGAGATTAGAAATATCTCATAACTACGAGGGGTGATCCAAAAAAAAGTTTACAAGCCAAAGGAAAAATGCTTTATTAACAATATACACAGGGTATAAATGGCAATTAAAAGACAGAAGTGGAGGTCACTTCTCTTTATAATCACCAAACTTATTGAGGCATTTGTCACACCGCTGGTCCAATTTGTTTAAAAAGGCTTATTAATAATAAGATCTCTGGTAATTGAGTCAGTTCTCGGCACCTTTTTGAACATTACCGTCTGGTATCAACCTTGTTTCTGATGTTTCAAATGTACCTTCAAATGTTTCTTCAATGCCGGGAAAAGGAAGTTACTGGGAGCCAAGTCTGAGCTGTATGGGGGGTGGCTCCGAATCTCTTACATAAACGTTTCCAGCAGTCTCTCTCTATCCCTTTCAAAAGAACTTCACCATTTCACCACTTGTTGTCTACCCATTGCTTCACACCCAGTACATTTCAACGATTTGTCTTTGAATGTCCAATGGGAATATATTCTTAACTCATAGAAATCGTATCACAGCTTGCACTTCTGTGCGAGACCACTTCTCTGGAGAGGTTATTTTTTAAAAATCATTTGACAGAAAATTTGGTGTTATGAAAAAGATAATTTTTGAAATTTCAAGACGTAAAATCAGCTTTTTACCGTATTGTTATCGGAAAAAACGTTAACATATCGCTAAAAAGTTAATTAAAATTTGCAAAAAGAGCTCACTCATTCTTGTTTACTAAGATGTATATGTACCAAACTTAGCTGCTCTAAATAACAGGGGAGGGTCGGTAAAGCATCTCTTTATTATTAGCAGATATATATAATTATTAACAATAATATATAATTATATTCTTTTCTTTTCCAGTTTCAAGCTTTGGTAGAGCTGTTGAAGGAAATGTTGGATAATGTTGCAAGGAGTCAGAGGAACAAATTAAAACTCGAAAAACTTTCCATACCTTCCTCAGAAGTGTAAGTGCATGATTTGATTTATTTTCAATTTTTAAAAACAAGATCTGTGAAAATTTTAAATGATTAAAACAAAACATTACGCTTTACATGAGTTGAAAAGCGTAATGTTTTGTTTTAATCATTTAAAACAAACAAATGAGCATCATAATCTCAGTCCTCCGGCTCCCCACTTTCCAGTGCATTCGATTTTCCCTCTCTGCCGGAGCAGAGTGGCGCAGTGGAAGCGTGCTGGGCCCATAACCCAGAGGTCCGGGGATCGAAACCACGCTCTGCTAAGAATTTTTAATATATGTCTCCGTTTTGCGAGAGCCGATATATTAAAAAGGTTTCATTCTATTATTCTTTGTTTAAAGCGTCATTCTGAGTTTTGAATGACGCTTTTACGCTTTACATGAATTCTAAAAAGAATTTGAAAAATTCTTTTTAGAATATTTGAAAGATATATATTTGTCAGATATTTTCAGTCATTCAGGATCTTATGGAGATAAAATATGGCAAATAATCAATGAGTTTTGTATGTACTTTAGATGATAAATACGTTGCATTCAAGTTGTCGATTATGGGGACATTTCCCTAAAATAATAATTCTTCAATGCTCATAAGCCCATACCCTGTGCTTCTGTTTCTTTCAGCTAGATGTGAAAAGTAATATTTCCATCCCTTTTACGGACTGTGGTGGCCTGGTGGTAAGGTATAAGCTCGTGAGCCATAGCGTTCGAGACCCGATTTCTACCAAAGACCCGTCGTGTAAGGGAGTCTGATTCATATTAAATAATTAAACGACATGTCTGATACATGTTTGATACCAGGTTCAAAGTCTTCACGCTGGTTGGTGTGATGAGGAGAGGTGGGGCTCGTCATCTGACCACCGTTCAAAATTACGAGGTCCATCACAAAATATCCTTCTGTTCTTTGAAACGGGACATTAATATAACTAAATTAAACTAAACTTGATTGAACAAAACAAATCGAGATGTCAATTTTTTTACAGAATACAATAACAGTAATTTTTCTTTGTATACTTCATATATGTGCCTTTAATTTTATTCATACATTTCAGTTTAACGCTTTATCCTAAAATAATATCGTAAGTCAATGCTTTTCAACAGATTATCACGCTACATGTCAAAAAGAAAAAAAAACATTTCACTCCAAGATAAAAAAGCAGAGCATAGCAATAAAAAAAATCTTCTGCTTATTTCAAATTATTTTTAAAAAAAATATTTTATGTAAAAGTAAAAGTGCCTCATTTATACATAAGTCGAGATTTTTTTTACCGAAATTGCAATTTCAAAACTTATCTTTCTTTCGTATATCACATAATATATAGTTCCTTAATTACATAATGCTTTAATGCACAAAAAATATTTCCTCCAGCAATTTGATCAAGAATCTGAAAAATCCCTTGCAATTTAAATAATTTGCAAAAGCGGTGATTCAGAAAATTTATGATTCTGTAAAAAATGCATTCCTATTTATTTCAGTCTTCTAACTTCCGGCAATGTTGATCCAAACGAAGCTAACTCAGTTACTTTGTATCAAAATTTTTCATTAACTGAAAAATGTTTATATTTATTCTTTACGTCGTAAGAAACCTTTATTATTAAATCTATGAATAAAAAACATTCTGTTCTACATTTATTGTTCTAAAGATAAAAGTATGCGAAGCGTTTTAAATTGCTATAATTCATACTGCCGTATATAAAATGTATAATAATTTCTGATATTCATATACAACTCACACTAAGACGTAGCGTAGAACGAATCCACCTTTATTTACAACGAAATATTCGTTACAATTACCATGTTGTCATGCAAGTAATACAAAAGTTATAGTTTGATTTATATTACGTCATTCTGGGGCGTGATATCCTCCTCTTCCTGGTGAACTTCTAGGAGAATGATCAGCTGAACGGGCCTGGCAAATGTATGTCCGTTCCCTTGTAGCTTTCATTTACGGATTTGCTTGTGAAGGCCTAAAATCACCTTATCGGCAAGTGCTTTTTCCAAGTGTGTCGCTGTCTCATTTCCACCTACAGTAAAACCACATCTTTTACTCGGATTTCAGTTCTTTTGGGTGGCGTCCTCAGGTGGTGTAATGTTCCCAAGTCTATTAGATAGTCCTTTTGCCATCTTTTTCAAAAGAATTCCACTAGATGTTGACAACTTCTCCATATGCATGTTAAGTCTGATTCTTAATTTGATGGACCAGAAAGGATAGTTGGGATTCAATTTCCAGTATAAGTAGGGAAAATGGCTGTTAGTGCTTCGTCTGGATCTTCTGTAATAACATATTCATGAATAACTGGTCAGCTATTCTGGACGACTTCTACATCACAAAATACCGTGATCAAACCTGTGATGTTTAAACAGGCTTTACCAAGGGTTTTCCGCAGACACTGTTTGATTAATCCAATCAGTCTCTACTGGAAACAAAGGAATATGTGAATTAAAACTATTTTCTAGAAAATATTGGAAGATAAAAAAATATATTAAAAACTAGCCGCCTTTGGCGACCAGCTGGTTCGCCATGAGTAAAGCGTTCTAAAATTTTCAATTAAATCACATATTCATTAGCCTTGAAGTAATTCCGGGAATTGATTGGCCTGAAATTAGTATTTTCTTTAAGATGATGGACGGAAAGTTCTAAAAGTACACTTTTTCCTAATAATATTCTTTAATTTTATAAATCAGTCAGTTTTAACCATCGGTTATGCTTCCAAAATATTAAAAAAAATTTCGATGATGTTGCCAAAATATTAAATATGTTTTTTTAAAGAAAGCGAGAAAGGGAAAAAGTATTAAATTAATGATACAGATATTGCAAACGATTACATAAATATGCCATTGAGTCGGGACTTCAATGCATATCCTGTCTAAATTCAATCAAGTTTACTGTAAATAAAGAAGATTTATTGAGTTAATGATATAGATATTGCAAACGATTGTAGAAACCTTTGCTTTGCATTTTGTTTTCAAAGAAAATATCACATTTTATATTTCTTTTTTTTATCCAGTCACGTGCTGAAAGTTTCATTTCTGTAGATTTATTTTGCGATGATAATTTTTTTTATTTGAACTTCCGGCATTCTTTTATTTTATCCAGTCACGTGATAAAAACATGGTTAAAATATTTCTTTAAAAATTCATTAAAAATAGAAGTTTACATTATAAATTTAAAAAACTGATACCATTAGAAAGCTAATTTTTTTATCTTTAAATTGATATAAAAATCATGTTTGTGCAATAATATTTTCGGAAGTTATGGCTGAAAAACGTCGAAATTTCGCTTAAATTTTAATTAATTCAAATTCTAATTAAAAATTCGAAAAAAGGGCTCCGAGGTGCACATTCCGGACCTCCAAGGTATACATGTACCAAATTTGGTAGCTGTAGGTCCAATGGTCTGGCCTGTAGAGCGCCAACACACACACACACACACGCACACACACACACACATTGAGCTTTATTATAAGTATAGATAAATTGCTAAGTGTTGCTCATTTAATCTATCAACCTTTTTATGTTTTTTAACTTAATGAGAACTTGATAGTTAAGAAATTCCATTGTTAATTATATTGCATGTATTAATTAATATATTAATTATTAATCCATGCATTAAATTTTCCGTGCATTATTAGTTAAGAAATCTTTTAACTTCTGGTAATGTATCACCAAAATATTTTGTCTGTATATTATATATGAGAAGGTAAAATGCACTGCATTCTTCAAGAAAATTCAATTTGAGATTTTAAAGAATTCCACTTTTCTGACCTTCCTAAGCGACCTTAGTCCAAACTGTTTTCAGCTAGATGGATAAGATTTGGTATATGGCCTTTTCGTGAAATTTGTTTATTTCTGACAAAGTTATACTGTTACAAATCTATAATATTATTTCTCTGTGCATTTAGCAGCATAATAAAGGAAACTTTACAGATCTCTAAGATGCTAAATGGATGAAGAGTCAATGATCCCCGACTTCGGCTATGAATTGGTGATTATGACGAAAAAAATGAAAGTTCCCAAATATTCAAGAATGTTGGGAATATATCCATTGGAAGTTATTATTCATAGTTTTTTTCCTTTAAATATTCGATACGTTTTCAATCGAATCATTCATTCAATGTAAAATTCCTTCTAGAGCCAGTCGAATGAATTTTCCCTTTGGAATGTTGATTTCCATTAAGTTATACTGCTTTAATTATTCGAATTTGTTGCTTGCGTGTGAGGTGTTGTATTTTTGTACTAATCGATTATTTTTTATTGCGAGAGTTTTTGTGTGTTTCTTCTGGAATGAAGCCCCATTCTTCATTTATCTTGTTGGACTACTCAATTGATAATTACTGGATGTATTTTCATTAACAACGTCACTTCTTCTGAATACCCAAGAAAGTAATAATGTGTATGTTGTAATAAGGGTTGTGTGCATTTTTTATGGCTCCAATTATTATAACGTTTCAGAAAAATAATTTTATTTACATTTTAATTATGGAAATTAAGCATTTGATTTTTACTATGAGCTTCACCGAAGCATTGGGCGAGAACGTTCCAAAGGGAAGGAGAGGATAAGTTTTTTAGAAGTTTCGCGCTTCAATAACTGGATGATGAGCTGCGCACTAATTACGTCAA
>JAPMOQ010036670.1:287793-336131 GCA_026543055.1 Argiope trifasciata | reverse complement strand
TTCGCGCTTCAATAACTGGATGATGAGCTGCGCACTAATTACGTCAAATACAGAATCGCGAAGCCTATAATTGATGATATGATTTACAAGGTAGATATGATATATGATTTATGATAGATATAGAGGATTTATGATAAGCATTCATCATAAGTAAAAAGCTCTGATATATTAGTTTTTTGGCTTGCCAGTGGTAATATAATACGAAAAAAGAACATAACTGTCTGCCTAGTGATAAGAGAATAAATTGAATTTTCCCCCAGGATGAATGAAATTTGATTAAGCTATTTTGTTGTAAAACGTTTCTAGTTGTCAGTGCAAAGAGGATAGATCTCCCCTTTTGCATAACATCACTATGGCAGGAAAAAAACTTATCATTAACTTTTAACCGACTTCTTAAGACTAAATATGTTATAACCCTTTCGGGACAAAAGCCTCTATCCTGGATACACGAAAGGAGTGGAGCGTACGAAAAAGGAATCATCTCACAGGACTGGAGTTTTGATTCGCTAAGCCTAACTTTTAAATCCTAACGCCATTATTTTTTCTATCTTTTTAGATTATTAGTTAATTTATAATGCAAGAAAATTCTTCATCTGACAAATCTTTTTTTTGCATAATAAATATAAACCAAGGCTTTCCATAATAAAAAAGAGAAATATACGAAATGTATCCGAAAGCTAGGTGAAAGATTCTATCAAGCTTAAAGTTACACATCCCAGTTATATTTGATCACATTACTATTACCACTCTCTCCCACAGTAAAAGGTGATTAAAATTCCAAAGCGAGGTTGAATATGAGGAACATGAAGGTCAGGATCCTAGAATAATATTTATTTCAAAAGTAATGGACACAAAAGGTCCTCTACCATAGTTCAAAAATTGTTCCTATTTAAAATGCACAAATGCATCACGTCTCATGAGTTCGATTTCCAGAAATGCACACTGGGTACGTCCGACTATGAGAGATGGTCGTAGGTGATATATATATATGGCATGCCGGTCCCGAAAAGTATAAAAAGAAAAGATAAAATATTAATTCATTTATTTTTTCCAGGGTTCCCTTACAGTACTCCATGGAACAAACCACTGGTTATCCTCATCGGCCTCCATTGCTCCGACTGCAATCGCGTAGAACATCAGTCAGCATGGACGATGTAGTAAGAAGGACCAACTCTGGTAAGAATCTATTGCTCTTGTCTGTTTTTAATCCATGATGAAATTAGAATTTTTGGTTAAAAGATGTCAGTTTTATAAAAAGGATCGAGTGATGGAACTTATATTTTTACTCCAGAAGAACATAACTTTTCGAGAAATGATCGATAGCAAAGGAACTTCTTCATTGAATTGAGTAGCACGTTATATGATGTCAGGATATGGTTCTTATAAAACTAATTTCACTACCTTTCTGCTACATAATTGATTTTAATATTTGGTTATTTATGTAAAAAAGTTTTAAAAAATTAGGAAAATGTAGTTTGATAACAGTTTTCAAAATTGTTTTTAAGCGAAAATTAATTTTTTAAAGAAAATCGAAATAAATAGCATATAAAATGCTGAGCGGTTTTTATTTTTGAAATGTGTTTAATTTCTTTAAAATAATGTCGTTAAATTATAAATATTCCCTTCAAACATTTCTCCATTCGTTGAATTAGCACTTCACCAATTATTTTCTATTCATTATTAATTTCTGAATATATAATTCTATCCAACTATATCAAAGAAATTATGAGTATCCACAATGGCAGACTATGCAATTGTGTCTAGGAGTTCTGGATTGAGAAAGGCTGTAAATAGGTTGATTGAAGATCACTATTAGCCTAAGCTTTAAATAAATAAATTTGTGAAAAATAAAATATTGTTAAAATTTTAAAATATATGGATTTTTATTTACGGTTTATTTAATTATTCATCATAAATATCTGTACTATGCATTGGAGTATTATTATTATTTTAAATTTTATATTCCATTGGTTAGATCTTTTTAAAATAATAAATATCCATACGGTATGCTTAAAATATATATATATATATATATATATATATATATATATATATATATATATATATATAACGTAGAATAAATTATTACAAAGAAACATATAAATTTTCACAAAGCTTCTAAAATAGAAAACAAATTAAAATGAGTTATTTACATGTTGATTAAATTTAAATTTTGCTGAAATGTGAAACTAAATTGATTAGTTATTTTTTTATTTAAAAAATGGTTCTCATAATTTTACAGCAGAGGCTACAACGTGCCTGAATCAGCAACTGGATGTATTATTTAAAATATCTATTATACATGCATTTTCTACGATTGAATCATTAGATTATCATTAAAGATTTTATTATTCAATAACTCAAACAGGCAGCAGATATAAAAATATAAATATTGCTGCTGATTTTGGAGCCTTAAAATATCTAAAATACTCAGTTATAGTAACCAGTACTTCTTCCAGAATGCAAAATTCTAAATGTAAAAAAGGAAGCTACAGCTGTTTCCATCAATTTCTCTTTCATTCCATATTAACAATCTTTTATACTGTATTTCCAAAGATTATGCGCTTATTTTAGTATCATCGTTTGGGGCCGCTGTGGATTGGTGGTAAGATGTTTGGAAAAGGTTTTCAGGCTCGAGGCCCAATTTCACCAAACAAACATAGTGTAAACTATTGTGTATGTTAAATCTCTTACGTCCAAGAAGCCTCCCTCTTTTATGGTATGGAAACTTGGAGATGGGGGAGGGGGGGGGAGCTCCGGTGTCATCTAACCACGGTTCCGAATTTCGAGGCCCATCCCAAAATAGCCCTATTGTTTCGTTAAAAACGGGTTGCATACTAGATAATGAAATAGATAACTACACTAAATCAATGTTGAAATGCACCATCAGATAAGTGATGACTAAAGGGCAGAAAATATCAACTTACGTTTACATGATTCATGGGCTGATTTACTTGCCCACGTCTGGAAGAAATTAATCGCATTTAAATATGTTTTATTATTGTTTGTTTTTTTATTATCGTAATAAATAATCTCCCCAAGTCTAGATTAGAAGCTAGTTCAAATCAATATGAATCATCAGGTATAGATAAGCTCCGCCCAAAAAAATGCATCCACTGCTTACATACCTTCAAAAAGCATTTTTCTTTCATTTAGCTGTGCAAGCCTTTTGGATTCTGCGAGTGTAGATTACAAGTGTTGGAAATAAAAATTCGTATGAGTAGGATAGTGAATTTAAACTTAATTTTAAGTGCTTTAAAGATATAGTCATGTTTTATGGTTAATGTGATTAATATCCAAATATTAATAACGGATAAATTGTATTGACCACAACAGGTAAATAAATGACATAATTTTGAAGTAATGCACATTGTAACGAAGCTTATTCTAACTTAGCGCGGAGGGAAAGACTTAGTGGTAGAATGTTATAAATTGAAAGTGACAGCTCACAAGCTCGTATCTGACTGCAGGCAAGTTGCTTAAAAATTGTTTAGTTATTGATTTACTTCCTGTTATTACACGTTTGCTATATAATGTTCTAATAATTTCTGTATCTTTCAAAATCTGGAAGTTTCGAGTCATTTCACTTTGTGGATAACAATAGATGAAAAGTTTAGATATTTGAATAAAATCTCGAGTTGATATTAGCGAATGTTATCTTCGAATTTAATTAACGCACGTTTTATCTACATGACAATATAATGAATGTAATTTTCAAAAAACAAAGAAGTTATCATGCATCAGTGGCATATATATCAGGGAAAAGAATATATTTAAAACTGTTGGTATGCAGATGCTCCATTTCTACTTTATCGATTGACTTAGTACCACAAATTTAGTCTCAACAACTGGAATTTTGACGTAAAATAGTTTCTTGCATTCTGTTTAATATATTTTCTGATAAAATTTGCTATTATTCTATAATAAAAAATGATAAGCATATTGGCCCTTTCACTAATGACCTGCCTAAATAGTTTCACAAATCCCTAGCTGGTGGGGGGGGGGGGCTGGTTTTGAATTCCTACGTGTAATACATGATTTTGTGACTTATCCCACATTGATGAAACATCAAAACAAGTCCATGAGCCCGAATTCCTTCAAGCAATGTAACACTGCCTCAGGACTCGCCTTTATTGAAACCGATGCTGGCCAAAATGTGGGCAGGAGCAGCTTAAGTCGCATTGCATTTTGAACACATGGGATAAATTTTGTGGCCAGTCACATGATGTTGAACACGAATATGACCCCTTCGAAATCTAGAGAGAGTTGTATGATAGCACCTGTTACCAACCCCAACTAAAACAGTTACAGGGCGACTTTTCGAATACCATTCATGCCCGTGGTGCCCTCCTCCAAGAATAACAGATATCTTGCCGGACCCGGATGGCGATATTTGAAAAAGTAAAGTAGCCATCATGAGCTTAAAGCTGCTTTTTCTGGCCAGACCATCAACAATTTTATTTCCGTGCCCATACACGCGCGACGGAACCCACTGAAAAGTGATCTTCACATTGGTAATCAAGCAAATCAAAAGTTGGACGATGCTCCTAATCGCGCGGTCCCCTGCCTCCAACATTCATATAAATGCTGAATGGAGCTTCTACAGTCCCTCAAAATCCAAATGTCAGTGCAAGCATTCTCAGGTATGCAAAATCTCAAAGCCTCCTCAACAGTTATAAGTTCTGCACGGAACACTGAGGAGTTGTCAGGGTTTCTTACATAGATGCCAATGCCGTTTTCCTTTGTAACAAAAAAAGTCCACGACCCGAAATAGTGCCTTTATCCATGCTGCCATTAGTATAGATCTGTAACGCATCACAAGGGATTTTATCGATCGTTTCCAAAGCAAGTTGTCTAAGATATTCCGAGTGATGTGTGCTCTTGTTAGTGTTTGAGCTCAATTCGGTATTGAAAAAGACTCAACCAAAGAATAAATCAGCAACATCCGTACCACAACCTAGTGAGATTTATTCTACTTCATTATGCAGCCAACCTTCACTTTCAGGAATACATGATGTAAAATGAATTATCACAAAGGATTTCCTTTTTTTATATCCAGCACCTATCTTATATGATTTTATATATATGATTATCCCACCAATACAGAATTTATATGGTCAGTTGGGACGGAATGATAGTGAAAAGGTTTAAATGAACATTTTTTGAATAATTTATAGATGACGGCACTGACATTACTAAAATATATAATAATATGTAATAATAACATGATACTGTTCTAAAAATCAAATTATAGCTTACATTAGTACCTCTTATTGCAGAAAATTCTGAGTCTGAGCGCATTGCGTGCATATAAAATATTTTTTTATATGAGGTATAAAATAGTTTTCATAAGAAAGGAATACCTTTGGCCATTCAAACCCCTAATCTAAGCTTTGAAAATATTTCCTTCTAACATCAAGAAAAGAGCCATGAAAATTACTTTATTCCATGGCACGTTTTCTCTGTAATAGTTTCTTCTAGTTAAACACGTGTTAAGCTCTTAAAGTATTTTAAAAGACTGGTATCAAAAAGAAAAGTATACATTTACATAAAGTGTAATGAAAGGATAAAATAAGTCTCGGTAGTAGTATTATAATAATCTCTTGGTAATGAATAGGGTTAGTGTAATATATTCTTGGAAGTTTAATTTGAAAATTTAAAAATGATTATATTACTTAACTTTACATACTCTTAATATTTTCTTAATCTACATTTTGGGTTGCAAACAAACATTAAACTCATTGCCTTACACAATTAACTTTGTAACATAGGCTAAATGCAAAATATATTACGAATGAACCAGCTAAGCATTGTATATTTTAGGAGATATTCGAGTGAATAAAAAATAAAGGCCAAAATGAGAGCTTAGGATAGTAAAATTTACTCGTACAAAAGCCAAATTTGGCTGTACGTCATCAAACATATGTGTATCAAAAGTGAGAGAAATCTTAAAGGAAACTCGTTTTTATAAGCAAAAATGCGAGAAAACGGAGAGAATAGTGTAATAAATCTATTTGTGAGCAATTCAAAATTTTAACAATGAAACGATCAAAAATTTCTAATTTTTAAATCAAATATTAACGGACTGTTTAAGAGTTTGTTGGCGCTGATCAGCATATTGTTACCAGGCATCAAACTAATATAAAAGTACAGCATAATTCGTGTTCATACAGAACTGAAGATTTTTACCAAAAGAATATATCCTTAGAATTGTCTTGTTAAAAATTTTACATTAATTTCTAGCTAGCGAAATGTCTTGTTAAGTGTCTTATTTTACTTTGGTATCTGTAATTTTGTAAGTTTAAGAAAAAGGTAAACACTGTTTATTATTCTTGAAGGTCTCGAAATTTATACACTCCTTGACCCGGGATGTAAGTGTTAATATGTAGCGTCACCTGTCAGACTTGGTCATCTTTTAATCTATCATCTACAAGTTTATAAATTGACAGAGTACATTATATTTAAAACATTTAATGTTATTTAAATTCATTTAAAAAGACTTGAAATGCGATTCAAAATCACTTTTGCAAAATTAATATCTTCACTTAATTATATACAAATATAAAAAAGTACTGTAATTCAATGCATAAAAATGCATGCCATTGTTGATGAAAAATTTAAAATACTGTTGCCCAATTTACCTTTGTATTTAAAAGAGCTTCATAGCCATAATATGATATATTAATTGAATTTAAAACAAAATTCATTGTTTTACAAGAAAACCAAAACTACCAGTAAAAGGATGGTATACTTTAAATCAGGCGAAATCAGATTCAATATTACTTCAAAATATTGCTTTATGAAACAAATTTTGAAATGTCGCACATATAAACAGATTCTTTCGGTCCAGGAGCAGGATGAGGCTTTTCTTTCAATAATGCGAAATATTTCTTGACTGGTGAAATGTAATAAAGATTGATGAAAAATAGCATAATACATAACCTTAATGATAGTGCTACTAAACAACTTTTGGTATTCAGAATTGCCGTGTAGTTTTCTTCTAAGGTATAAATAGGAAATATAACTTTCTTAGGGAAACTAGCAAAATGGCACCGATTCCATCAAAAATTAGTTTTTCAAACAATTTCCTCCAGATTTGATCATAAGCGATCAATAATATCGGATGGTTGTGGAAGCTATAGTTGCAGTGATTCTAAGTTTGCTCACCTCACATAATTCTGGATAGAAACTCTGAGCACCAAATATTTACCATTTTAATTAAAGCACCACCACTAGAGTTAAAACGTTTCGACGCATGGTGTACCTTGATATTCAAAATAGTCATTTAATAACTGTCAATGTTGCAACTTCCAGAGTAATGATCGGTAGATTAGAAAATTATGCTATGATATGAATAAATTCAACTATGATTCTTTGTTACCAAACTACCTAATTTTAGAGCTTGGGAAAGCATTTCCACAACATAAATTTAATCAAAAGTTGCACCCTTCAATTTGATACCATAAAATACTGCATGAACTAAATTTTATCACTCTGGCACCATGGCTTTTGCTTTCGAGTTTTTAAAAGATCTTTTGGAATGGCAGTTTATTCATTAATGCCTGCCTTCTAGCTTCCTTCTAATTGGTAACTTTCCTGAATTTTAACAAATGCCGCGAGCTTAAGAAATTTCCAACTTATTTTTAAAAGGGAATAATATTTATTTTTCACAAAAAAGAAAAGGTAAAAAAAGCAGATTAAAGTCTTATAGACTTCCTTCCCACTTACCATAAAATCTACAATAGCAATCCGCCATTCGGAATATGCGCCAACATTGAAGATATCGTACATTAACTGATGTTAATAGGTTATGTATTATTTTGCAAAGAAAGTGCCTTTAAGAATCCGGTATTCAGCTCAGCAATCATTTTTTGCAATCAGAGATCTGTAATCTTTAATTAAACAGATGAATTCTTGCAGAGAATTTTAGTCACTGAGCAAGCATTTCTATTCACTCTGTAGTTTGTCAAATGCAACTTTTCTAATTAAATTTTTGCGGATTGAGTATATTATATATATAAATAACCTAAAATTTCCTTTGCCTTTCTGGCAGACACATCTATAAAAGAGAACTAACATTCTCATTATGTCAGAATTTCGTAAACTCCTACATGACGCTGTCGAGATGACAAATGATGTTAAATGAGCTCCTATTGAAATTTATAAACAAATTTAATATTCAAACGTTTTTGCGTCATTTATCCTTATTTTTGAACCTTCCTTCACAACTACAATATACATAGCCATCAAACACATTTGAAAAAATTTAGACTGATATTTTTTTATAGTCACTAATTTAGAAAAATAATTCTCTTCAGATATAAAACTTTTCACACCCAAAACTTATACCAAAAAAAACTTATTAAATTATAATACTTGTTCTTAATTTTTATAAAGATATTAGATGCATTGTTTCACTAATAATTATATTGCTTATACATACTGAATTCCTTTTATAATGTGCTTTTTTATAATAAATCATAATACACCAATTAGGTAAGTTTAATATCTTTAACATATATAATATACCATAATACTTAATTCTACTTTTAAAAAGTTTCAATTTGTTTTAGACGTGCTTCGCAAATTCTCAAGATAAATTACATTAGTTTAAAAAGGATTAATTTTGGAGACAGACGGGAAACACTTCATTATGTTATAAAAATATTTCAACGAAATGCGATTTTTTCATATTTTTCCTTCATCTTAAAAACGTTCCATGCCTCGCATAAATTTGTTTAACAAAATTATTTTTTTACTGCTTCTGGTAAAAGGCATTAACTCAGATTTCTTTCGTTGCTTTTAATAGTAAAATTATACGCGACCTGGATGCAAAAATATGATTCTTGAGCTAACTTTTTTTTCTTGGATAAGAAATAAAAATGTTATTTTACCTTATAATATTAACTGTAGATTTCTTGCACTTTTATATAGTTTTTTTCTCCTTCCTTCTAATAAACTTCTAGAAAAAATCATATTATAATAAGATATTATTCCTTCTTTAAAGGAAAAATTTTAAATATAAAAAGCTATAATTATAAAAAATATATGAAAATCATAATTTTAAAGTAAAATTTAAAATATATGAGTCATGTTGTTTAAATATGTAATTCTTTAAATAGCATAATGGAAATAACATGCGAATATACTAAATCCCATATATTTCAATTATTTTTTAAAAAGTAATGAAATACTTTAAAATATTTTGAAACATAATTATGGTTAATAAATTCATATCCTTTATTTTTAATTAAAATGTAAGCTAATTTTTCATGCACATGAAATAAGATATCCTGAAAAATCCTTTATTAATCCTTTTTTCAATCTTTAAAAAAATTCTCTGGTACTTTCTTTTTATTAAAACAAAGAATGAATCATTGAAAAGTATGTTATACTCAGCAAGTTATACGGTAAACCATTAATGCTGAAAAATTTATCAAAAAATATTTCTTTTATATTTTAATTAATTAACGAAAATATTTTTCTTAGTGCTTTTTCTTCGAAAAATAAGAACGCATATACAGTGGAAGATTAAATAATTTGCGAAAAACATTTTGTTTTGTTTTAAAAAATCTCATTTGTTCAGAAAAGATAATTTATCAGCAAAACAAGATTGGGGGAAAATGACACTAGGAGATCAACTTATCAAAAAACTAATGGAGATAAATTGGATATAAGAATTTACTTAATTTACTTAAGACTAACAAAAACTTGTATTTATAATTATTCACTGGATACAAGGAACGTTTTGTTGCTTCGAAAAATAAAAAATAAACTTATAAGTTAATTTTTTTGAAAAATTTATCTGTAATTTCTTACCACATCGTCTTTTTTTAAATGCCAAAGACAAGAAACATCAAATTGATATCCTGTCTAAAATAAAGCTTCAGACATCCGAATTCAAATGAATTGTTTAAAAGAGCATTAAAATTGACTCTTTATAAATAATTTTAAAATCGATTAATCTTGATTGTCGTAAAGTCTGGCAATGCGGTTGGTGCGTTTTCCTATTATTAAAATACAGAAGTTTGGAATGAAGACAACAAACCAAGTTATTATCCTTATCATCCAAACACAGCGCGAAATATCATTTGTGTTATTTCAAAATGCATTACATTAACAAAACGAGGTAGGATGGGGGCAAATTTAAAATGCTCAAAGATGGTTACATGAAATATACCCTCGAGTTTTGATCTCGAAGTCAGGATCCTTTGATTCAAAGAAAGAGATTATATCATTCGTTTCATTCTAGACAAATACAGAATGAGATATTTTTAGTGACGAAACATAGAAATTATTTCAATATAATATCTCTAATTTCTCGAAGCGTGACTTATAATAAGAAAATTAACTAATTTTAAAGTTCAAATTAATTTTCTTAATTTATACGAAATATATTATAAATAGCCAGCGATTAAACTTACTGTCAAGAAAATATTCCTTTCAATGAATTATCTAGTAAAACATTTTCATATTATTTACATTGTTGGTTCAAAAGGACTATTAGTATTGAATTCGGTTAATAAACACTATCAACAAAATTATCTTTTTTTTAACAAAGTTTCCTTTTAAATTTCATTACGAAAACAATATTTATTTATGTTTAGTACTCTACCGATTTCCAGAATCACGAGTAACACTGAAACTGGATAAGTTTTGCGATATGCATGAATTTTAATGAAATTTGAATTACTATATAAAAGCTACCGAACTGTCAAAATAAATTCATTCATCCTCATTATCCGAAATAAATGAGAAAACATGATAAAATCTCTCTACATCGTTTAAATTTCTACTCCTTTCTATTTGTTAAAGAAAGGTATTTTCTTTACAATAATTCCCATCTACCCATTTTTATTCATACATATGTAATTTATATATATAATTGTTAAGATTTTATTTATTTTTCATTAAATTCCTACAATTATTAACAGAATTATTAAAAAATATTTTTAGCATAGTTCAAGAAGACTGAGATACCATGGTTCCAATCGCAGCAATGCTCGAAATGCTATGTACTCGAATCTTTATTATATTCTCTAAATTATTATATTCCAATCTTGATTATATGAAATCCACTATATAAGGATTTAGAATTGATGGACTTCATATTCAAAATCCGATCCACTCTTATTCAATAGCATTATGAATATTCCCATCCATCATCCAACGTCCATGACACCATTAATTCGAAATTTCGCCATTTTATTCTCTAATGTATTTTAAAACCGTCTTCATTGCATAAAATCCGTGTGGTAATGATCTCGAGATTTAAAATCAGACTCTACACATTCAAAATATGATCACCCCCCCCCATATAATTTTGCATGTGGATCTCATTGAGGGAGTCTATCATCTCCCAATGTTTGTAACTCGGAAGTTTTGAGTGGCATCGGCCCAGATGTTGTCCCATTCATATGATCATTGTTCAACAATTACAAGGTCCATTTGAATATTATCCCTCAAAGCATGATGGGATTGTACTATACCAGACTTAAACTTTTATACTACTTTTATACATATTCAATAATATATTTGGAAAAAAATGAATCATTCTCTTAAAATTATGTTTTTGATGAGTAAGACTACAAAAAAATCACTATGGTAATTTAAGTACAATAGCTTTTTCTACTTCGTTTGTACGCAAAATCATGAATACAATCTAACACAAAACAATATAACACAAACTCCATAAATTACCTTTATATAAAACAATGCTATAATTATGTCTAGAATATTACATTGCTGATTTAATCTTTATATGCAAACGTTCTCATACTCATTTGTTATATATAAAGAAGCTTTATACATTATTCTTAAAAAAATCCTCTAAACTGTCAAACGTTAGCTTAATTTATTATACCCAGCCAAAATGATTAAGTTTAACTTTGAATTAAATAGCAAAATGTTTTAACTAATTTTCTTCTGAATTTGAAGTGCCGGTGCAACACATTTCGATGACAAATCAAAAATGTTTATTTCCGGAATCCAGTGAAATAAGCTTTAGATTTGCGAATTCCCACTCTCTGTAATGTTGAATGTGCTACTAGGAAGCTGGAAGTTATTTAAATTTTCCCCGAAACTTATTCGTATAAGGCGCCCACTGAACTAATCATGGAAGTTAATGACGGGTTCGCAGATTGACGTGAAACTCGGAAAATCTCTCTGTTAATATTAAAGTAATTATTTCTCGTGAAGTGTTGCGTCAACAAGTTATTGCCCGCAAAACTTGGCGCAATCTTTAGGAAAATAATGGCATGGTTATATATATTTTCCCTTCCATGTGCTTAGATTCGTTTTCTCAAGTACAAATTATTAAGGTAGAAAAATTTAAACTTCTAAAAAGTAGCTTTAAATTCTTTAGAATGCGTTATTCTTATTAGTAATCAAAGTGATATATGGAATTTGTAAAATTTCTTCTTGTAATAGAAGGTGTAGAATTTTACTTGGTATTCTGAAAAAATAGAGCTGCACTTTTTTATTTCTTAGAATATTGGGGAGTTGATTTATAGTTTAAATAAGAATTCAACTGATTTATCGTATACATCTACAAAGGGTTTATTTAATTTCTACTTTCAACTTCCAAAGTTTTTTAACTGTAACAGTCGAATACCTGCTCTCAACTACTGCCACTGTTAATTTCATTGAGCAATCTTATTAAAATAAACCCTTTATTTATGTGTATATACTTTAAGCCTCCAAAGGTAAGTAACATTCGAATACCTGCTCCTTAGATACTACCACTGTGAATTCCATCGAATCGTCTTAATAAAATAAATCCTTTGCGGGTATATACTGTCTGTCCATCACAAGAACTTTGCTAGACGATTGTCTATGTTTATGGCGGGTGTCATAGAAACCGGCTTTGTTAGGGAAGATCCATTTTGAATAAGTGGAATCGGACGAAAGTCTTGGAGAGTATTCTTTTTCTTGGCGTCAGTTGTAGCGATAAGAAAAACTTGTAGCTCGTTCGACTTCTCGCTTTAGTCGCAGTTGCACTATCTTTATATTCGCTTAGTTTACTTCTTTTATATTTCATTAATTTTTTCTTTGGTTAATGTTTAACTGCATATAATTATTTTTTTGTCTCTTAATAACATATAAATTTAAATCAAATGAAATAATTATGATTAATTATATCATTGCTTTCATGTTAAATTAGACGCCTTTGCAGCGGATAATTTTATATTAATAACATATAAATTTAAATCAAATGAAATGATGATTAATTTTTTATCTTGCATGATTTTACTTCTTAATTTTTTCTTCTTGCGCAGTCGTTAGACAAGAAAATAATTATTCAGTTTTTCTAATTGATTTGCTTTTCTCTCTGTAAATTTATAACAGAAATACCAGATATTTTCAATACTCCGAGTACACAAATAAATTTCATCTTTCTGATTTTTTTGAATTTGTTTTCAACAATTAAATGTTATAATACATAATATCACCGGTTTGGCGCTAAACGTGCCAGCTTGAGAAAATTGAATGAATTTCTACCTCCCCGAAATGAACTCTTCCTACAGTAACCTGTTTCTATGACGCCCGCGTTAACATAGATGATCGTCTAGCAGAGTTCTTGTGATGGACAGACAGTATCTATTCTATGAGTCTAAAGTGTTTTTAACCGTCACAGGCTAATACTTGCCCTCAGTTACTGACACTGTAAATTCCATTGAGTCATATTAAAATTTACTCTTTATTGATGTATATCTACTTTCAGCCGCCAAAGATTTTTTTATAGTAACAGTCGAATACCTGCTCTTAGATACTGCCATTATGAATTCCATTGAGCCGTACTTAATAAAATAAACACTTTGTGGATGTATATCAACTTTCAGCCTCTAAAGCGTTTTTAATTGTAACAATCGTATGGTACTTACGCTGCCGCCACTGTAAATTCAATTGAGCCATATCATTAAAATTAATCATACTTTTTGTCCCTTTTTAGAAAAAAAAAGTTTTATAGTTAAAAACTAATTTTTCAAATGAAATGATTTTGTTCTATAATCTCCAAATTTTCAAGTTTCAATAATCATAATATCGAAAATGCCTGACCATGTTAATTTTTATTAATACTTATAAACTATCTTCAATAAAAAGCAAAAGGCATTCGTGCTTGGCAAACACCTATGAAATGCCATGCTTTGTACATTTTTGGTCAAAGATTATTTATCACTTCATAAATAATATTAAAATTAATAAAATACGTTATCTTATACATGTTTCTAATTTAAATTATCTCTGGGAAAAAGAATCACAATTCTTAAAAAATTTACTTTTACTGCATGAAACGCAAAAAGTTAAATTTCTTAATACGTGACTAGATTCCTCAGATAACGAATTTTTTTTTAATCCGGTTAAATTATTTTTTTTACTAAGTTTCTTTGTTTGGATTATGAATCATATTTCTAAATAACAATTTTTTTATTACGTATAATTTTTTAAAGCTTCGAATTTTTTCAAGTTTATATAAAACTTAAAGCAGGTGTTTTTTTTTACGTTGGAAACTCATAAAGCGTGATTAAAATAGAAATTAATATCTTCATTCTTTAAAAAAAATAGAATAACTAAGTTTTCTTCATAATTAATCTAAATTTTTTTTTAAAAACTCCTTTTTCAAACTTATTTTAACTACTGTACATTTTAATGCAATAAAAATAATCTTAAGCTAATTAAAATCAATGTAGAGATAATAATTTAATTGTTTTTTAAATAACTGCTTCAGGCAAAAGATAAAACGCAAACTATACTATTTTGAATAAACTACTAGAATAAACTAACTTAGTTTTATTCTACAAAATGTTTAATATCAAGTGTCATTTATAATTTATTTTTGAGGCGCATTTTACATTAGCATTTTATAAAAGTATGTCATTACGAATTTAATAAATTTCATATTGGTTTGTATGACAAATAAAGCATTTCCTGTTGGTTGTTTCTTCTCAAATAAATTTCTTTTCGCATAAATTGCTGGCCCTAATTTATAGTTTTTATCAATATAAATTGATAATAATACACAACTTTTTAATTTAAAAAATCATTCACCTTAATTTTTTGAATGTGTAGATGGTTAATATAAATTTAAATACTAACCCTTATTAACCGATATTAATAAGAATAACTATCTTCAGATCATATTTCTAAACGTTTATATTTTATTATTCATTTTTAGTAAAACGAAGTTTAATTTTGTAATACTAAATGCAATTCCACATATGTGTAGCAATGATAAAAAAAGATTTATTTGCTTCAGTTATACTAATGTTCCAATTTAAAGCGACACAGGGCTAATAACGGGACAAAACTTGAATATGTATTTTATCTGCAAGCTTCCATAGTACACAGGCACTAATAATTTATTTGTGGTTTTTCTCTTCAATTTATAAGATTAATTTAAATTGATGTTTATCAAAATAAATAATTAAAAATTGAAATGTCCCTAGAACTGTTAAAGCAGAATAATTAAAAATTAAAGTGAAAGAAAATAGTATAAGAATGATTTAAAAAATTAGAAATTCCCAATTATTAAGGATAAGGCAGGTATTTGTTATCCATCTTCGAATAAACATATAACCTCTAAAAGGATTTTGAACAGAAATTCGAACAACTTTGATCTTGGAATTCATGTTCAGATTCTTTAGAAAATGTTGCAGATTTATACAACCAAAATTTGCATTACTTAAGTTACTACTAATAAACTATTCTTTTAATTGTAAATAATTGAATTCCTGATGAAAAAGAGACAATAAATATTCAGAGAAATATTTTTGCCCTGGTTATAACATGAACTGATTAGTACGCTGTTTTTCTACAATCCCAATTATCAACCTCCCTACAAATAAGATGTCGACAGACAATAGCTATAATACTATAGCCTAATTTAATCAAAAGTAGAGAATTTTTTACTGTAGAAAACTATGCAAACTATTTTCTGTGGAAACTAAATACAACATGGAAATAGGTACTCCGTTATATATATTTGAAGTTAGTACTTTAGACATCCTGAGAATATTTTTCCTCGAATAAAAGCTATTGATAATTGTTGAAAAAAATAGGTCTTAAACAAAATTTGAAAATTAAATCCAACATCAGTGTATGATAAACCAAAATTTTTGATAATACATTACAATATAAGTAGATGCAAACATAATAAATCGGTTAGCAAATCGGGAAAGCATAGATTCCAATCCAAGATATAACAGGAATTTTTCATTTATATAAAAAATTCATCCTTTTAAAGCCATATAATGCATATTTTATTTTATTTGAAGAAAACAGGATAAATTTACGAAGATTTCTGTTTGAAAATTCGTTTAGAATTTTAACAAATTACCGATATCAAAGGATTCAGTTGAATTGAGTTAATAATCTATTTAGAAGCAATACAACCAATATTTAAGATTGAATTATTTTCAATTGTGTCCAAATGAAGATAACACTTGAGCTAGCATCATCTGCTCAAGCCTCTGCACTTTATCAGCGGTAAAACATTTCATCTCGATGGGTTGGGTTTAAAAAATAATAGATCCACTTACATTACATTTTGTCAGTGGAGTTAGATTTTTGAATTTCAGAGCTTTCGGCTTCGAAACCAAGACTTGTTATACGCAGCCTGGAATGTAAAAATGGATTACATTAAAATCTTCAAGCTTTCTTCAACTAAATGTTTGAAGAGAATATACTAACTTTAGTATGATCTTCGTCGATATTTATACATTGTTTGATATTTTTACAGTGTACAATATCCTCCACCCTGTCGGCATTGTGATATTATTCTTGTGTTCATGTGTGTTACTGCTTTCTCTATGTAATTTTCAATTTATTCGCTTGAATACAGAATCGATTTGTTATATTTTTAATTTAAATATTTCATTTTAGTCAAGTGAACTAAAGTGTATATCCTTAACTACCAAACATATTCCTGCGATGATTGTAACGCTTTCCATAAATAAAAACGACTATCTCACCAGCGACCTACAAGGTCTTATATTCTTTTGTTTACGCCGGTAGTTGAGGAGAAGATCAGACCAATATCCACCTCGTAATATGACCACGACGCAAAATTGCTTGGCCCATCATAAAACAGTTCTTATATGATTCAAAATCTGATGCAACATATAATTAAACAACCTTTAATATACATTTCCTTTAAAACCAAGAAAAATATCATAATTACAATTTTGCCCCCTTTTTTTCATATTTAAAAAAAAAAATTGAAACAGTTTGTTTTCGACGAATGTCCTCGATATTGGAATAGCTCAAACAACGGTGTAAGAGTTGAAGTGAATGTTTTCAGAGTTTACTTTAATCTATTAACACATAATAAATACTTATTATAATGGCATGGTCCTTTTCCTTTTTATTTACATAGATTTAATATAATAAACAGCCCATTCTGCATCTGCGGTGGCCGACCACTTTGCTTTTGAATGTACATTCACTAGTCTTGTCACATAACCCATCCCTCTAGTGTATCCAAACTCCATTGGTTTCTTATTGTGTATTCAGGAACGAGTCTTTGCTAAGGATTATGGGAAAGATTTGTGAAATCTCGAAAGATATTTATGAGGAAATTCAGAAGAGCCAGGATGACTGATCTGTGTCTTGGGTTGTTTGTAGTCTTGTTTTAATTGCTTTTTTATTTATGAAATTATTCTGATACAGCTTCTAGTTGTTTGTTTTTTATGTAGGGTAATATCCATTAAAGACTGAACGTTTCTGCTCATATTCTTGATTTACTTTCTAGTAATCCTTTTTTTTATGCATTTGTCATTTTAGATCTGCTTTGTATTTTCATCTTATTTTCGTTTTTCATTCACCTATTTTTCACTTTATATAATGGCACAGATATATGGTTTTAGATACTGGTACATTGTTTGATATTGCTATATATCTATGCAAACCATGCTACTAAACCTACCATACCTTCCATCCTTTGGATATTGTTATATGTTTAGGCTTATGTTAGCAAACCAATTTTTAGAAAGCAGTGACTAACTATTTAATTTACAAATTTTACTTTAGTAAAATGAATTATAGTGTATACCCTTATTTACAGCCATATTCTTGCAATAGCTTCAAGTCTTTTAATAAATAATGTTTCTCTCCCAAGTGACCTTCAAGGTCTTACAGCCTTTCGGGTAGGCGGGTCATCGTGGGGTAGACTAAGACTAGGTAAAATGTCTAGGATCAGAGCAAAAAAAACAGTTTTTCCTTTTATGCTACTTAAAGAAATAATTTGCTCTTGTTACACTTTATTTCTATTTACAGCCTCTTCTTCGCCGGACTCAAACTTGCTGACTGTCCAAGGCAATTTACCTGGGCGTCGTCACTCGGACAACACTATTCAGCCTCCACGAATTCTCGTGGCTCCAGCTAGTCCGGACGGCAATCTCAAGCGGGGATCCAGCGCTGGCATGCTTCCCATTAGGAGACACTCTGGTGGTCAAGACAATCGTTTTAATAACTGGTCATCCAGGGTTGTAAGCATTTTCTCCCTGAATTTTTGTCTAAAAATTCTTCTAATATTCCTTTTAAAATAAAACATTTTTTATATATGAGGCTTATTCGGAAAGTAAATACCTTTTGGAAAAGAAGCTACTTAACTTTTTTTAAACCAATTTTATTTTTACATGAAAGCGCATACCTAAAACAATATTCAAACACTTGTCTTAGCAGTTTACAAGCTTTTCTTTACTTTTTTCATAGAAACTTCTCGTCAATGATTGTGAATTTATCGGGAACACACTTGTGATAACCTAAACTTTCTTTATCTTTCATGATTTTTGTTAACAACAGAAGGCAGACCACTCCAAGTCTCATCGTGGACATTTCTTCGACCTTCGTCAAACATTCTTTTCTACTTTCCCACCATTGCATTACTCATATGTCTTCAATGTAAACATCTTTTACATGACAGTTCATTTCAGCCGGTTTCATGTTACTTGCGTTCAAAAATCAAATTATAGCATGGATCTCATAGTAATTGTCTTAACATTTAGTAATTGTCTTAATCATTCAGTAATTGTCTTAAACATTTTAAATATGTCCATCAAACTAAAAGCACAGAGAAGAGCAATCAAACTGTCGTCAGTTGAGAGTCACTGAACAAGGAAAACTAATAAAAATGCGCGGAACACTGACCGCAGAACAACAAAACGGTATTTACTTTCTGAATACGCCTCGTATATTACATGCTAATAATTTACCACAATATATCTGAAATAATTTATTACTTCGAGATCATAATGATGCTAAGAGTCCTCTTTGATTTACGTACTAAACGGTACGATTATATTTGCTAGAGTTATTTGCTTTAACTGATATGCTCATTTGAGATAGTTCCTTACACAATTATATATTTAAATCAAGAAATTTTTTAACAATCCTTAAATATATAGGTATATTTTCAGTAAAAATTTATAGAATAAAGCATTAGCACTTTTCCCTATTCCAAACTATTTTTTGATCTTACAGTTTATTAAAAAAAAATTTGAAAAAATTGTCGTTGTTTAAATAAAATATCGCATAATATTTTTCTGATATTGTTCAATACTTGAAATATTGTAAATTAACATAAAAATTTTCACAAACATAAATTAGAACATCTAGCATCTATATTCCCATTCAGTTTGGGTTACTACCATTTTCTCCTTCTAACAAATGCTATTCAGTAAATGTCATAATTTTTTCCAAAATTTTTAGATTTAGAAAAATTAATCACTTTTTGCTATCAAATTTCAAACAAGAATGTTATATATGGGGTTCTTACTTACATTATATGACCCTTGTCCCTTAACTTCTAAATGGTGATAGGTTAGGCCATAAAGTGATGTCCACACATAATAAAAATACCATGCACTTCTCGATTAGATGACATACGAGGCCATTTATCAGACATTTTTGAAATTAATAGTTACATGTCGTAAACAGTGAGAGATAGAGGAGAAAATTCTATTAAAAAGTTGTAGAGTGCTATCGATTTTGTACATATCAATACTCCAAAGGGAATATAAACAAGTAGTATAAAAAATTAATTCAATTCCTATATAGATCAATGAAGAAATTTTTTTTTTATTTTAGTTATTTTTTATTAAATAATTGTCAAAATAAATATTAAGTACTAAAAATAATTAAATTTAATTAATGAATCAATATTTGAAAAAATCTTATTAACATCAAGTGTCATCCACTACAAATTTTATATATTACTTTCATATTACTTATTAAAATTTTTATCTTGGAAATCATATGGCAATAATACGATGAATTTGGTGACTCTATTTAATGAATTAATATTTGAAAAAAACTATATTAACATCAGGTGTCATCCAATACAAGTTTGGATGAATAAAAAGTATTTTGTTTACGATTGAAAATTTTAACAAGATACATGTAAATAAATAAATATACATAGGGAATGAACTAATAGTAGAAAGTGAAAAAGGGAAATTTGATTGGGATTTTCAACGCTATGGTTTCAGAAAACTCGAACAAAGAGACAAAAGGCCATGTTAAGGACTAAAGACAAGCCTGTGCTGTAGCGCTGAGGTAATGAACGCGATGAGCATTAAGGATTACCGTGGTTCTGTTACTAGCGATTGCTTGTTTTACAGAATGCCTTTACAAACTATGGAAACCGCCTGCTGACCTTGCGAAATCATCTCTCCAAGTACTCAGCCCAATTCTAATCTGTCTGGAATAAAATATCACATGTTTACTATATATTATGAAAATATCACTTGTATACCTATTACACCTGTTCACCAGAAACTACGACTATATAAAAGATGTTTCTGCTGGATTATAAGTTAATGTTAAGAGCTCTGGCAAAATTCGATTAGTAACATTTTGCAATACTCGTTACAATCTAGGGGAATGCGGGCATAAGGGAAAAATCATTAGCAAAAATGTATGGAAAATTGTCTTCTTAAGGCCTACGTCCAAACACCAAACCATCTTAAAACATGTAAACAATTTAAGGATCATCAATTTCGCCCTTTTTGAGTTCTAAGATGCAAAATACAGCCTGAAATATTGTATCATACGCTTTCGTTCATCCTTATAGCAATACAAATTATAATTAGCGAGCATTGCTGCCAATTTTTCATCATATAGTGTGAAAAATGTGTGCGGAAAAATTCATAAAAACCATATCTGGGAAATTCTGAATGAATTAGACCATTCACACAAATCCACACTTCTGCAAAGATTGCTGCCAAGAAATGCTAAGATATGTTACACATGTTGCAACTTTGTGATGAATAATTTCCCAACACAACGTTGCTGGAAGATGTAATATAGATGGATGACATAATATTTTTCTTAAGACGTAATATTTTACAAGAAATTGTTTGACAGACAGAATGTTTATATTTGGTCATTGAAAACTCCAAGATATGATGTCGAATTTCGACATCAGCAACTCTGTACGATTAATATTTGGTAAGGAATTTTTAGTGACAGATTCAATGAACCAGCATTTTAAGATGAAACAGCGTGACAACAGCATTTGGAGCTTCTGCAAAACGTGAAAGCGACTTTGATGAAAATATATCGTTGCGCGAATTAATAAATGCAAGATTCCAACACGGTGCTTCTTAGTATAAGACTAGCACTGTAAAATCTTTGGTAACACGTTACTGATGCTCGTAGCTCCATAAAACCTTCTATTTTTCAAAATTTGAAACAAGAAGTACAGTACAAAGTGTAAATATGTACAGTAGCGAAAGGAAAATATTTTGTGGAAAATAAAGAAAAGATCCTTAAGAGAGGGATCTCAATTTCTTTCTTCAACTCTTTCAGAAATCACACTTCTAATCGTTAGCTAACAAAAGTTAATTCCTTGAATTTTGTTTTAAATACTAATGTGCGTAAGGTATCTTTTCCTATTAAA
The DNA here is from genome assembly GCA_026543055.1 of Argiope trifasciata. NCBI lineage: Eukaryota > Metazoa > Arthropoda > Arachnida > Araneae > Araneidae > Argiope > Argiope trifasciata. The sequence continues at coordinate 314,233 of JAPMOQ010036670.1, read as the reverse complement.
TAAAGAGTGCCCTACGACAATAGTTTGTTGTTGGGAATGAGAGTGTATAGAACAAAGAATAATAGAAGTTGGCCCTTTATTGACATATTTCATCCTCAAAGAGGGAAAATTAGTTCTCCGTTGGTCAAACGATGAATGCGATATACCATGTTAACATAAATATTGCTAATATATGATTGCTTATATTACTCTTACCTAAGTATTTACGTTTATATTGTAAGGTTATTCGAAGACGGAATAAATTCCAATATTCAAAAATTTCTATTTTAGGTTTTAAAAATAATCGCAAATCTTCACTAACCAAATTATTCTTTAAAAAATTGTATCAGAAAACTAATTTGTCTATTATCAGGAAATTATATTTATCATTAATCTCTTATAGGTCACCCCTAACTTCAACATTGAGTTTTTCACTCCAACTCGTCCTGGAGCTCGCCGCTATTCTGCTGCCGCAGTCTGCGCTACGGACTTGCAGAGGAATGCCGCTCAGATACCAGGGGCCAACCAACAAGCTTCAGGCATCTTGCAGCAGATAGGAACCGGAATGGTAAATTATTCATTTTATGTTTTTCTAAAGACGAGTGTACACTAAGACAGTTATTGCACCTAGTGGACAACTAAGTGACCTTATGGTAGTCAACCTCCACAGTAAGTTAGCATATAGTAGAGGAAGCTTATTAATGATGCACCATCACAAATTTTCAAGTTGGTAGTTGGGATGAAAAAGGTGGAAGTGAGTAACTCATATAATTTACACTGGGAAATATTTGTCATTGCAGCTCTTATGATTCGCTTTCATGACAAAATGTTATTGATAAAGTTAGACGGATTTCAATAATTACAAGAAAATATGAACAGTTTTGAAAACATGCTTATAATGCAACTTTTAATGAAAAGTATAAATGAAATCTAAAAATCTTAACTAATCAGTATCTTATGGAATATACAGGTTTTTTTATATATATTTATATAAAAAATAATACTTATAATTATTCGCTTTGAAATGCCCATAAAAGGGATACTGCTGGACCAAATGTTATCAAACTTGGTAATAGCTTAAAAGAGATCATTCGAATTTATTTTTTGCTAAGAAAAAAAAGTCCAAAAACTATCCAACAAGGATTAAAGGGCGCTGTATCAAAATTTTAAAGCAAACTAGGACACGAAGACATCGTTTAAAATGTGTTTTTTTTTTTCTGATGCATGTTACAAAGTATGTTCAATGTGCGCTATTTCAAAAGCACTGTTTATGCTGAAAAGCTAAACAATTTGGTGGAACTTAAAGATACTATACACTGGCATGTGCGTAACATTCATACTTGTAGGTACAAGCTACGGTTGAGAATGCAGTAATGCGATTTAACTTGCTTTCTGAAAATGGAGGATTCCACTTTCAGCACGCTTGGTAACACGTTTCAGAAATGGTAAACTCCTTTTAAACTGGCGTCTTCATGTTCTATTTTGCTTAGTAATATTGATACATCGCCATTTCATCCCTGGTGATGAGTTTTTGAACTTTTTTGGGTAAAAAATAAACTTGCATGACCTTTTTGAAATTGCTATCAAGTTTGATAACATCTTATCCAGAATTTATTTTTTCATTTTATGAGCCTCTCAAAGTGGAACTTTAATTATAAAAACCCTGTATATTGATTTCGAGGATAATTGATTTTATTTCTTTACTTTTTACTTAAGCGTGAGATTTTGGACTTTTATTTGAATATGATATAGGTTAGCATTTCAGCAAACTAGCTAGTTACAGTTTCCTTTGGAAATAGTGCAATTTCAGAAGCCTAACCTAACTTTTCTTCTCATTTTATTTATACCAATTATTCTTTCTGATACAAATGCTATGGAAACGTTTAACTTAATCCGAATTATCTTCATTAGCTATTGATTATATTTAAATTCAAATTTTTACTTCACTTCTGAATCGAAATTTGAATAGCCTTAAGAAAAAATCTTTCTTGATTTTAATAATAGATATATAAGTTCCATTGCTATCATTTCCTAGTTTGCTCCTTGCCTAAATTAGGAGATTATGACTTTGAAATTTGTTCATTTAGGCAAAGGATTAATCTTCTTTATGAAGCGCACAAACATAAATATTCTTAATTTTTAAAAATGTAATTAACTTACATGCTTACGGTCTCAGGGAAGAGAAAATACCTTTAAAAATTTTTATAGTGGACTGCACCACGAGGAGGGGCGGGGACACGGAGTACCACCGCAAACTTACGACATATTCTTGATATGAATATTTAGTGACATACTCTTCTTATGGATATTTAACACTCATTTTTTGCATGTGAGATGGGTATCAATTAGTAAGCTGACATCTACAGGCACTTATTAAAGTTAGAAAATTATTTTAGAGGCTTAGGTTTCGATCAGTAACCCCTACACGTTTAGGAATAATTTTTAGAAAGTGATGGTTGCACTGTCATACCATCTAATGTCAAATAGTTAAAAGGACTACTTAATTAAATAATTCATCGAAATTTTGAAAATTATTGATGAAAAATCGAACATGCATTTTGCATTCCTTTCTAGTAGATGATATAGTAAGATATCTTCACAATGTTACTCGATATTCCGAATAATATCGTAAACTTTAATATCAAACTTCAAAGTACAATTTGAAGTTTGATGATGGGTTGTTACATACGAGAATTATATAATTAAAACAACTTGATGCCAATATATAACGCCAGTAATAATTCTTCTAAACTTCGGTTAACATCCTAAATTATTTTTTAAATCTCCAATGAATGTATTTTTAAGCTTTTGCGGACTATTTTTAAGTCAAATATGGTTAGCTATAAGTTTAACATATAATAAGTAACTTTTTTTCTAAATATAGGCTTTAATTTTGATAGGTTATCATCGTGAACTCATTGTGCTTGCCTGGAAGGTATACTCAACAATTTTTATCTTTTTTCAGCAACAACTCTTTTCTGGTAAACAGCCATAGAGCTACCGTATCAAATAGACGAAACGTTACCAGCGCGCCACAACACCCACTATTCTAAAAGAGCAAAGCAACAAGTAGTCATTCAGATCCCCGAAGGAAATGTTGAAACCCCATCTTCAGCCAACTTCATATAAGAAAGAGAATTCGAAAACTAATCTCCCCTTTATTTCTTGCAAGACGTGGATCTTGCGTGCGACAATCTGTACAAAAGCTTGAGGAACATCCGAAAGGTTTATAGGAATCTCGATATCAAAGATGATTACATGTCAAAGTCAAAAATCGATTAATCGTGCATCAAGTAAGGAATTTGATATTATCGATGAATAAACGTTTTCGTACTGTGTAATGTATAAAAGTATTATATTGATTGTTTATATATATTTTCCTTCCCTATTCATACAAATTTTAAATGTGGATGTCATGAGTATATATACTACTATAAACGTTTTAAAGAATTTTTACTGGTATGTGTAACCGTTATAAGTAGTTTCAATGTTTTGTGCATCAAATGTTAGTCATCATACCAAACTGGCTTAGTTGGAAAAATTTGTGTTAACTTTCCTTACTTTTTACTGAATGTGCTGCATGGAATCTGCTATTGCTTAGTGGCGCCTACATATATAATTTATGATCTTCATGCTAATCTTTGCATCGGAATTCAGTTTGTCAGTATATTGTAAAGAGAAATTGAGAGAAATGTCAGTTATTTTGTCCTAAGCTTATTCACGATATGTAATGATAAATATAGTCAAAACTTTCTTTCAAGACATTCTTTAGAAATTATAAATTATTGGCATTAAATACCAACAACATTATACCAATATCTTCACTATATTGTTCGATATTCAAAATATCGATAAACGTCATGGACATATCGTATAATACTTATTGTCATAAAATATTGCACGATATTCCCACTATGTTTTTCAATTTTCTGAATGGCGGGTAATGTTGATAAGATATCATAACAGCGCTGTTCGGTTTTTTGTACCTAAAGGAATAATTCTATGGATCTTGCTACAGTGATAATCACAATCCCAAAACCCATGGTAATTTTTCATGCGTTAAAATATTCTGAAATAGCCGCTTACATACGAATTATACGAAAGTAATTAGCTGGTCGCTAACTACTTTCCCCAGCCAAATAGAGCTATTTCTTGAGCTTTGTAGAAAGAATATATTTGGGGAAGCTGTGTTAGGTATTGAATTAAAACTGTTATTCATTTTATATACTTACTATAATTATGGTATGTATAGAAAGGTAATTTTAATTATAATTTAAAATTATCCATAAATATTAATATTTGAGTGAATAGTTTTAATATCTAAAACATATAAGAAATAATCATTAGATACTATTTGGTCATAATTAATCGTTAAATATTATTTCATCATCATTATATACAATGATTAGATATTATTTAGCAAATGGTATCTTTCGCCAATAAATAAATCTAGCATTTTTCTGAAAACAACTTTTATAACATCTATTAACATTAAGAAGGTCTGTTGTTAATATTAAGAAACCATCCAGATAAACGATTTGTAAATCTGCGCTAATTCAGGTGATATTGTGAAATAGATTTAACTCCAAGAAATTTTCAAACCCATTGTTTTTTAATTAAAATCGTGCCATAGATGATTATATTGTCTATACGATAGAAATAATGTAATTTGCTAAATAATGATACTGTAAAAACTTGTTTCATTTTTAACGTAATACTTTGTTTTGTTTTATTTCCAACGAATGAATGAATTACGATTATTTTTCTTATTTAATGGTCATTTGTTGTCATCTGATATTTCTAATCATGATATTTTCTCTTTATTCAACACAGATATAACAGGTAAACTATTTTAGAGCATATAGCTTAATATGACAGAAATAATTAAAATTCAATTTAAAAAAATGAAAGAACGATTCTGTATTTTTTTTACACTAAAAATGAAAAATGTCATTTCGTTGCGTTAAAAATAAAATAGTAACTGCATGGAAAATGAATAGGAAATCATGACGTGCTGTTTTAGTATTGACAAGCATTCTATAGATAAAAAAGCATAATATGTATTGTTAAAATGAAACGATTTCTGTAAAACTGAAAATGATGTCATGAAAAATTTCAAAATGTTAAGAAAATCCAAAAGTTTTTCTTTCAAAGCTTATTCTAAATTGTTAAGCATATTCTAAAAAAGGATTATTCATTTTTCCGCAAAAGATCTAAATCATATCTTAGTTCGATGGTAACTTCAAGAACGAACTTATGAAAATTACATAATAAACATAGTCACGCATACTGTTCTAACATTTGTATTTATATTTGTATAAAATATATGACAGATTTCAAAGATAACTAGTAGCAAAACCTACCGAGTGCATGCCACTCAAAAATTGGCCCCCTAAAACTTTTGGTTTTGTTTATTTTAAAACATTTCCTTCTTAAATTTTTTAAATTGCTCTAAGTAATCACTGAGCAGTATTACATTATTCAATTGGATACATATCTCATGTTAAATTTTTCAATTTAAAACATTATTATATTCTTATATATTGTAATTATTTTTGGCAATTTGATTAAATACTCATAAAGTTTTTAAAAATAATGATTGACATATCTCTCACATTTCATCTTTCATTGAATATATCATAACAATATTTCAACTAAGTCTAGTTTGTAAATTATTATCCCCATGCTCACTTGATACAGCTGTTTATTAAAGGTATAAAAACAATCTCTTTTATTTTCAGAAAGAACAGAACAATCGCTTTATTACGTATCTAGAAAAGACTAAACACAGTGCCTCTCGTAGAAATAAGCTTTTTCAGAACGTGTCTTACATGTACAAACTAATGCTAAAAATTGGCACGGAACTAATTAATTTGTGCTATAGCAAATTTTAACAAGTAAATTACCAGCCTTGTATTACGTTAACTTGGCTTAAAAGAAATAATACTTCATCTTTTTCAAATCTACTTATGATTCTTTAATATGTATTTCCAAAATATATTACAATATTAAAACTAATAATATTTTCTTAAAATAGGAAAATCTTCCATACCAAACTGAGTTTTTTGCAAGAAAAAATAAATAATATTTTTTTACTATAGTGTTATTCTTTTTTTTTAAATTCAAGCAATTAGAAAAGTTGAGTTTGTAGATTAAGAAGAATAATATTGATTTAAAAATTGTTTACGCATAAACATAGATAAAATTATAATTTTTCTACAATATTCAATAAATATCATACTTTAACATTTTATATAGTTTTAATTAACTTAATATCTTAGTATTAATCTCTAACCTAATTATTCTACAATCATTAATTGAAATAGTAATCAGACTTTAAAGTTATATAAAGGTAAATATTTCCTGAATGAAAACTAATAAGAAAACGATACAATGTATTCAGAGTGTGTTAATGCTTGCTACATCTAAAACACAAACGAACTTAATCAAATTAGAGTTAAATATTAAAATATTAATTCAAAAATGAATTAAATAGAATGAAAAAGAAGTGATGAATCCGAACTAAATATTTTAGGATCAGAACTTGAACGAAAATCAGACCTCACAGAAAAAGTTCCTTATTTGAATCCCTGCCTGAAGTTAACCCTGAAACACAAATATTTATGACATTAATCAATATTCGCAGTATTGTTTCATATCATATAATATTGTAGAATAGTGTGCGGCAGGCTGTGCTACTTGGGCTATAAATTTTTCAACCTGGATTCATTCATTTTTTCTTTTTTATTCTATTTCCTTCATTTTTGCATTTAAACATAATATTTATTTCTGATATGGTTAAACAATTTATTTATTTTATTTTTTCTATTGATATTGCTAATAAAATTTTATAAATATTGTTTTAAAAAAAATGCTAAGTTTCTTACGAATAATTTGAGAAGTGATGAAGAATTGGTACTAGAATTATTCACATTCAGGAAATTGGTTTAAAAATTGTGAACTAAACATAAAATCCAGTCACTTCTATGGATTAGAAATATGACTAGCTAGTTCTTGAAATTATTAGAAGTATTACATTAATTTTAGGTTTACACATAATACAAACAGGGGACATTTATATTATCAATTAACAATTTATATTTTAGATCAAGGTTTTGGGTATAAACTAACTAGGTCGTGTCTCAGTCTATGCAGACATTTTGTTTTCATTATCAAGCGCGTACATTTGTAATAATCAAAATAAATTATTGGAAAGAATTATAATTAAACAAAGCACCTTCATAAAAAAAGACTATTATTGATCAACTAGGGTCTTTTATTTCACCGTATCTGAAATTAATAATCCTTTCAGTCTTTCATTTAAAAATAATTAGCTTTACGTATATGAGCCTTTTGAGAGGCACATGCAAGAAATAACACTTTTTAAATTAGAATATAATAAATGATAAGAAATAAATTCCTTCCATTTTTTTTTTTACAAAATATTTAAAAATTAAATACAACATTACTGAAATATTTTAATTTTTTGAAAATAATTATATTACGAACAAGTATGTAAAAATTAAAAATATGTGAACATGATAGCTAAGATTCGGCGCCACAATTTCGCTTCTTGGCTGATAAATTTGCCGTTTAAAAAGAAAATTATTTTAGAATAGATAAATAAAAAATAAAATAAGTATATATGACATTGAAAAGTAGAAACCCAGCAAATGTTTTTAAGTCCCATTGTAGACACATTTTTCACTTTTTACTGCATGTATGAGTAGTTTATAAATATATATAAATAGTCATGAATTTAAAAAAAACGTTATATTATTTCAAAATTATTGTATTTAACTGTATGGGCTGCTTGATTACTAAATGTAACAATTCAATAACAAAATAACCGTCGTTAAACTACAAAGATAACTAAAATTATTCAATGTTTAAGCTGAAACGAATCATGTTTATGAAAACACAGTTCTAGTCATATTTTGATGCTCAATTTTCATGTACAGTACCTACAGGATTACAAATTTTATAAGAACTTATATATATATACATACATATATTAAATAAAATTACTTCATTATGTGAATTTATTTTTAAATTTATTAATAATAGAATAAGAGTTAAACAGCTGTCATACTTAGTACCTAGTCTGATATCTTGCGCCAATATCTTTTGTTTGTTGTAGGCTTTTGAAGTATGCTTCTGTTATTACTCAATACATCGTTCTATTCAAGTGGATAAATATATGCAGAACGTAATTATCAGTGTTGTAAAAGCGATAAAAAGTATTGGTGTATTTTTTGAAGAATTTCTGTATGAATTTATAAATCTAACAAAGTGTAATTATATAATGTATATTTAATAAATGATATACCGTTTGATGTATTTGTTGGAATATGTCAGCACAGTTATTCTTAAATAATTCAAATTTCTGCGATCACCCACAAAGTTTTTTAAAAGCAGATACGATGTCTCAATAATGAATTTGTCAGTTAACTTTATTTGTAAAATAATTCATCATTAATGTCATCTTGGTTGCTACAGCAACGGAATATTCTGTACTTCTACAGCATGAATATTTTAAAGTCATTGAAATAGCGAAATAACTATGTTGGCATATTCAGCGAAACCCTTTATTATATGTTGCTACTGGATATTTAAACTGGTCACTTGTGTTTGTGATGTGCACATTACAGTTTGATGTGAAAGTGATTACACTTCAAAAAAAAAGATGCACAGTTTGTTTTTGTTTTCCACAAGTGCTGTCCTTTTAACGTCAAGGAGATGTATTGTTTCCTATCACTTTATTGTATTCATGAATAAAATTGAAATAAAGGACATTTTTCTGATTTATTGGTAATATTTTTGCTACACACCCCAATTGTCATCGGTACCAGAAGAATATTAATATTCTAGTGCAGGGATGGGCAAACTACGGCCCGCCGGAAGGTTCTATCCGGCCCGAGGATAGAATTTTAATTTGCCGGTCAGAGGCAAATTAAAAGAAATATTCATATATTATGTATCCATCTCCTTTTCTACTTTGTTTAAATATTATATTTTTTCTTCCTTTTTTTCAAAGAGCTGGTAATCTGTTAACAATCTCTTTTTTTGTTCTACAAAACATAAATCAAAGTAAATAGCAAACACAGGCAGTTTTCAATCGGTAAAGTGTTAAAAGCGTAAGTTATTTGTTAGTTATAGCTGTATATTGGCGCCAACATGCCATTCAACGTAAATTGTGAAGTAGTGACGTCAGATTTGCAGCTTGAATTAATTGAGTTGCAATCTAACAATCATCTCAAGCAATTCTTTCTAAATATGCCAAAGTTAGAGTTTTACAAATCATTATCGAAAGTAAGTTTCCCAATTTTAATATCTCATGCCCAGAAAATCAGTGCTATGCTTGCTTCATCTTACATATGTGAACAAGTGTTTTCAACTATGAGCATTAGAAAGAATTATTTCAGAAGTAGACTGACAGATGAGCATTTAGCCTCGTTCCTTAGAATCAGTACATCTCACTTCGAACCTCAATATAAGGAACTTTTAAAAATGAAATCGCAATTCCATTCCTCTTATTAATATATTAAATTGTAATACTTGTATATTGTTTTTAAAATTTTAGAAAAATTCATCTTGGCACGCCAAACTTTATTTTTTCGATTTTTGGCCCGCGATCGAAAAAGTTTGCCCATCCCTGTTCTAGTGTATGAAGCACCCAAAGGGAAAATATCAACTCTATTAGCCCAAATTACACTATTTTCTTCATGATATTAGCCAGTATTCAGAATATCGAACTACATCATAGAAATATCATACAATACAACTTGTACTAATAGAAATAATCAAAAAATATTAGAACTTTAAATTTACGAAATTTTCACACTTCAGATTTCCTCTGATTCTGAATAACATATTTATGGAAGTATGTTTACTTGTGAAAATGGCAGCTCAAAAACGCTTTGAGCAGGTTTTTCAAATCTGATTTTTATACTAAATTTACAGTGACATCTAATCTGACTACCAAAATGCAAGTTAGCTACAAAATGTTGTTGCTGCTTATCCCCCTTAGATTGAGCTCCCATTCAAACAATTCCAAGAGATCGGGGAAAAAGGGTGTGCAGGAGCTTTTGAGGCTAAGGGCCCTTGAGCATCCGAAGTAGAACAGCCTGTTATTCAATATTGTGCGATATTATTCTAATACTATAATACGAGGAATGGTTGCCAACTCGAGAATCGCCCCAGAATTAATAAACTCCGGTAAACTCGGGAGTCTGGGGTTTTTGGCCACGAGGAATCGATTGGTGCCGGTTTTGAAGCGCTACGGTCGAGCAGTTCGGAGTTACAGATAGGATATTTTCAAACTTTATTAGTTCGCCAGAATGGCTACTTAAATTTTCAAGCTGTAACGTGCTGCCATCTATAGCCAATATGGCGAACTAATAAAGTTTTATGTTTATGCTGTTATAGGTTTATAATATGTTTCTTAAGTATGTATATATGTTTGGTTTTTCTACATAAATTTGTCAAAAATATTGAACTTCAACACACTTCAATCTTTACCTTTACTTTACCTTTGTATAGAATAGTTCCCTTTCCAAACTCTAACTTTGTTTAGAATAGTTTACAATGGGGCACTTTAACCGGTTATCTTTTCACCAATGGTTTCACAAATTTTCTTATGGCATGTATTGTTTTGATAAATCACAATTGAAAATTTAAATCTTCGAGTTAGCTTCGATACCTGTTTTCTCCGAGTGGAGCTCGGTCACCCGCTGGTGATATTAAACAATATTCCACAATATTAATCAATATTGTGAATATTGATCAATGCCATACAGTATTGCACAATATTTGTGTGCTACTAGGGAAGGGTAGAAATCTGACTTTAGCTCATATGAAGATGCATTCAGCATCAAGAATACAAATTTAGAAACAAAAATCAAACTAAATTCATCTATCAGTATGTAGTTTCACCTTATAACGTTACTCAGGAATACACTAACTTAGAAATGTAACGACTTGAATAAATAAAATTTAGTTCACAGTTTTAGTGTTTAAAGTATAGAACAATATCATATTTGAAATCTAATCCATCTAGGAATATATAGTTTCAAATGCATATGAATACGTTTATATATAAAAATTTGAATAAACAAAATGTAATTCTCAGTTTTAGTATCAGAAGTGTAGACTTGTATCAAAGTTTAAACCAAATCCATCTATCATTAAGTAGTTCAACGTGCTCATGAATACATTTACTCAATAATGCAGCGACTTGAATAATTTAAATTTAGTTTACAGTTTTAGCATCTAAAGTATAAATTCGCAGCAAAATTTTAAACAAATCTCTGTCAGAGTATAGTTTTACAAATATTTATGTGAGTTAACTCAAGATGTAATAACGGGATTTAACAAAATTTAATTTACAATTTTAGTATCTTAAATGTAGATTTATATCAAAGTTTAAATCAAATCTATCTATCAGTTTACATTTCCACAAACACATGAATGTATTGACTCAAAAATGTAAAGACTTAAATAAACAAAATTTAGTAACTTAAGAGTGAAATAATATATTCGAAATCAAATCTACTGGAGGGTTTGACCATCTGTCAGACCATATATTCGCAAATATGTAAATGCGATAACTAAAAGAGCACTATTAAAATAAAAGAAGTTCGATGATCTTGTTATTTATGCTGTTGTTATTTCTTATGGTACTTGCGACTGGATAAGCCCACTGTTACGAAGACAGCGATTTAAGCCGATAGGGTTCGTCTCTTGATTTGTTTCAGTAGGGCCATCTAAGGCCAAGAGAACGATTTTACCACTCACGGGTCACAACCCTTTGTAAGGGCGGACGTCATTCATGCATTTTCCTTTACTCATCCACAGATCGCAATTTAGACCTCAATCAAAGAACGATCACCTCTGAACCAGTACCCCCCAGTAGTATTACTCTCGACATGGAGGACTTTGTGACCACGACAGATTTATACATCCGTCAGTCACCACTACACATGGGAAATCTTCGGCTGGTGGGTTCAAACTCGCAACTTAATAGGCACGAATTCAACACCCTACCATTCAGGCTATCCCGATCTTTCTTGTTATTTATAACTCGATATCGAATTTTGATTTCAATAATATCAAAATTGCATTCATTTTCTCCTTGCACTATTCTAGGAAACTCGGTATATTTAAGTGCGAGACTATTATTCTAAATAAGGGTCGGAATAGTGTACATTTCACTTGCACTACCCTTCAGTTTCCGATTCTGAGAATATTAACGCGGTGCACTCAGCTAATGACTCTCACTCATTATTCAACACGATGTATCATTTTGATGTTTTATTTATTTTTCAAGTATGACAAGACAATGTGGATTAATTTTTCGGTAAAATTCAACTTAAAACTGTATTAAATATTTTGTTTTTGAAAGCATAAACAAGTCCTTGAGTTAGGTGAACAAATTTGCATCAAATTATTTTTCCAGGCACAAAGGGTTAAGTATCTGAAAAATCTTGAGATGCATGGTTGTTTCTGAAGTTGATAATTTTCGTGAGAAAAGACGATAAAAAAATTTTATTAAAAAATATACGAGAAAAGTTCCACATCTGCTATTCATTCTAGATGTTAACCCTTTGCCTTCCTATGCCCAGTCTGATTGCATTTAAATCCAATACATTAATTTCACTATTTTTTTATCGTAAAATTAAAGCAGTATAACAACAACAAAAAAACTTCATATTAAATTTACGAATCACAACAAGTCTGCAACTATTTCAAACTAAAAGAAATCTACTAATATAGGCATTCCATTATTTTTCAGAGTTTTAAAAGCTCAGATACATACACACTCTAAATATTTCAGCTCATACAGATATAAAAAAAAATACTACATTTAATTTAAAATTATTGGAAAGGTATCTAAAAGTTGTAGACGATTTTAAACTTTAATTATTATCAGTTTAAAAACATAGTATATATTTCTGCACAATCTTCAAACTCTAATTGCACTCTAATTTTTTTGGTACCTTTTATAATCTAAATTTTAGGTTTGGTTTGGTTTGGTTTTTTGGCACAAGGGCCATAGATTTGACCATGCTGCGCCAGACTAAGTGATTTCAAGGTAAAAAATTTGAAATTATTTGATACAATTTAAAATTTGAAAAACAAAATTGATTGATATAATTTGGGAAAAAAAAAACCCACTAAATGTGCGAATAAAAACCAATAGATTTTAAAAAGGGTAAGAGATTATCATGGGGCGTTTTCCCAAGTAAAGCAGATAAATCAATATTATTAGATTTAAAAAAATGTAAACGCTGTGTATCAAAATTTGGGCATTCAGAAAGCACATGTTGGATGGACACAGTACAATTGCACCGAGAACACATTTGAGCTTGTTCTCCTAACAGCAGATGACGATGCGTGTACCGAGTATGACCCAGTCTCAATCTGGTGAGAACTGTATCCGTTTTTCTATTCATTTGTGAAGGCCAAAGTTCGATAGTAGGTTTAATTCGATGAAGTTTGTTTTCACTTTCAATGTCCCATTCTCTTTGCCATTTGTTTAAGAGAGATATTTTTAAATGCTTTTTCAAGTCTGTTACAGGTGCTGAAGTATTCTTTGAGGCAGTTGCCAATTTGGCAGCTTTGTCTGCTCTTTCATTGCCCACAATCCCAACATGAGACGGTACCCAGCATAATAAAACATTAAAATTTCTAGATTCCAGTTTATTTAAAATATCCAAAACATTTAAAACAAGGGGGTGATAATACTGAGGATGAAATGATTTAAGAGATTCTAATGCACTAAGGGAGTCTGTGTAAATAATGAATTGCTTTTGTAGTCTATTATAGATTTATTCTAGTGCGTATAAAATAGCAGTTATCTCTGCCGTGAACACTGAACAGAAAGAATTAATTTTAAATGAAAACACATTATCCGGGAAAATAACTGAAAAAGATACACTATTGGCTGATTTGGATCCATCTGTAAAAATTGGAATAAAGTCAACATAATGCTGCCTGTGCTCGAGAAATATTTGTTGATAGATGATATCTGATGTGTCAGATTTAGTAAAATTTGCAAAAGGGTTTAAATAATGAAAAATAGGAATTTTCCAAGGAGGGATCTTATTTTTTGGTTGAAGGGTTACTTTTAAATGGAGTAAAAATCTGTAAGAATTAAATCTGTAAGAATGTTATGCACTCTCCTATGAAATACAGGAATAAAGGATTGCCTGGCTTCGGCCAATCGAATAAAAAAAGGACGCAGTTCAAAATTGTGAAATGGATGGCTTATATCTGATTTAATCTTAAAATAATAATTCAATGAAAGCATTTGCCTTCTAGATTCAAGGGATGGTTCAAAACTGTCGACATATAGGCTTTTAATGGGTGAAGTTCGGAAAGCTCCTGTACATAAACGAAGAGCTGCATGGTGAATTGGGTCCAATTTTTGCAATATACTTTTTCTAGCGGAGCCATAAATTACAGAGCCATAATCAAGCTTAGAGAGTACAGTAGCCTTGTATATCTTAAGCATGGAGATTCTGTCAGCCCCCCATGCTGTTGTCGATAATACTTTTAAAATATTTAGAGACCTTTCACATTTTTTCCGTAACTGCTGTATATGAGGCAAGAAGGTGAGCTTTTTGTCAAAGATAACACCCAAAAATCGAATTTCATTGACAAATGGTATGTTTTCTCCATTTAATTTTAGTTCAGGGTCAAAATGAATATTGCGTTTTTGACAGAAATGGACACAAGCGGTTTTCGAAGTAGAAATAGTAAAGCCATTATCATTACACCATTGATTAATACTATTGATTGCAATCTGCAGTTGTCTTTGGATAAAATTCATATTCTTTCCTGTACAAGATATGTACAGGTCATCAACATATAATGATCCTTTCACAAAAGGGGATAATTGTTTTAAAATGTTATTTAGTTTTACGATAAAGAGGGTTACACTTAAAACACTACCTTGGGGAACACCCTCCTCCTGAATAAAAAAATTTGAAAGCTCTGTTCCCACTCTAACCTGAAATTTTCTGAGTTTTAAAAAATTCTTTATAAAAATGGGAAGATTTCCTCTTAATCCGATGTTATGTAAGTCTTTTAAAATTCCATACCTCCAAGTTCTATCATATGCTTTTTCAATATCAAAAAAGATA
The DNA here is from genome assembly GCA_026543055.1 of Argiope trifasciata. NCBI lineage: Eukaryota > Metazoa > Arthropoda > Arachnida > Araneae > Araneidae > Argiope > Argiope trifasciata. Next base: position 299,108 of record JAPMOQ010036670.1, on the reverse strand, counting down.
GCAACTAGATGTTTTCTCTGTAGAAAGGAGAGACGGATATCAGTTTCAAGGGCCAAAATATTATCGAGAGTGCAACGACCTTTTCTAAATCCACTTTGGGATGGATGTAGCAATTTACTGTCTTCCAGGTAATAAATTAATCTGTTATTTACCCTTCTTTCCATTAGTTTACAAAGACAACTTGTCAAAGCTATTGGACGGTAGTTAGATGGATTAGTCGGATCTTTGCCTGGTTTTAAGAGAGGAATAATTAGACTGTTGCCAAATAACAGGAAAATGGTGTTCTCGCCAAATGCCGTTGTAAAGATGTAACAAATTCTTCTGTGACTCTATTGTTAGATGTTTGATCATGGTATAGCTGATATTATCTGGGCCAGGTGCAGATTCATGCATCTTTGAGAGACTTGTTTGAAATTCCTGAAAACTAAAATCACAGTTATAGGACAGATTAATCTTAGAATCAAAATGCAATTTTTGCTTTTCTGCTTTCTTTTTGTTCTCTAAAATCTTACGGGGATAATTTTCACTACTGCATGTATCAGCTAAAGACGAGGCGATGGTATTTGCAATGTCTTTTAGGGTGGATATTGTTTTTCCTTTATCAACTAAGACAGAAATAGTATTCAATTGATGGACACCAGAATTTTTTTTAATTTTATACCAAAGTTTTTTGCTAGATATAGTTCATGTTATGCCAGAAACAAACTTCTGCCATGACGCTCTGCGACTAATTCTTTGAATTCTTCTGGATTCCGATTTAGTTTTTTTAAAAATAATGAAATTTTCAGTTGTGGGACGCCTACGGAAAATATCCCAAGCCTTTCTTTGTTTCTTATAAGCCTGTTGGCAGTCAGAATTCCACCAGGGTTTATTTTGTTTTCTGTAATTACCAGTCGTCCTGGGTATTGATTTATCTGCTGTTTCAATTATGGTTTTGACAATATAATTAAGAGCATCGTCTATAGTGGAAGATCTAATTATTTCAGAATCAAAATTTACTAGTGAAGTAAATAGTTGCCAGTTGGCGGCATTTAGGATATATTTAGGTGGCCTGAAAATACTATTTGCATTATGTCTATTGTCAGTTATAATTAATGGAAAATGATCACTGTTATACAAGTTATTGTCAACTGTTAAATTAAAAAATGGCAAGAGAGATGGAGAACAAAATGCTAAATCAACTGAATGAAAAGTTCTTGTAGGTAAATGAAAATGGGTCTTTTCATCCGAATTTAATAGGCATAAACTATAATCTGTAATTAGTTGCTCAATTTGCAAACCACGGGAATTGGAATCAAGACTGCCCCAAAAAGGACTATGGCCATTGAGGTTACCCAAAATTATGAATGGAGAAGGAAGTTGTGAAATGAGATTATTGAGTTCTGACTGAGAAACAACTTCAGTTGGAGGTAAATAAAGGCTGCAGACCGTAATCAAAGAATGCATCTGGATTTGAATAGCAACAGCCTGCAGATTTGTGTTCAGGTTGATGGGCATTGAAGGTATGTGGTTAGCTGCAAGGATAGCAACACCACCTGAAGCTCGATTATGAATACCATGTTTGGAGAAAATTTTATAATGTTGGATATAGTATTTATCCGTCTTGAGGTAAGTTTCTTTGAGAGCAATACATGCGGGATTGTGTTTGTTTATAAGATCTTTGAGTTCTGACGATTTATTTAGAAAACCACGGCAGTTCCAGGAAATAAGAGTGGCCATGAAAATAAGAACAGAAGGGGAAAAAAAGAAAAAGAAGAACCGCCAAAAAACTAGGAAGATAAAGATTTATCTTCAGCGTCACTAACGGACATATCATCATCAGATGGATGGACTTTAAGCAGGGAATCAGCATCATCGTTTATACTGTTAGTTTTGTTGTCTGCTTTATCAAGAGGAATTTTTAAAAAGTCTTCTCTAGTCAGGGGCCCGCTTCTAGAAGGACTAGAAACATCTTGTCCTCTCTTTGCGGCAAGAGCTCGCGCACGTTTAACTGATTGTTTATCTTTACGTTTTGGAGACAGATCACTATCTTTTCCGTGCTTTCTAGAATCACGAGCGTTTCTGACACGAGATTTAACTGTGGAATCCTTCTCCAAGAATGAAGATGTTTTTGGAATCGATGAAATTTGTTGTGGCGTTATTTCCACATTTGAAATTGTTTCAGGAGGCACTATTGCAGTATTTTGTGCATCACTATTGCTAACTGACGTTGAGGTAGAAGGTCGCTGATGTAGTGGTGTAACAGGCTGGTTTAAAACTGTCTGAGAATTTGGAACAGATGATGAAGCTTTTTCGAATGCCTTCTTTATTTCGAGAAGAGCTAGCCAGTCACTTCGTTTAATGGTTATCATATCACTATTAGCGGCTTTGATCATTGTGTTCGCTGAAGGAGTGACAGTAGCAGTTGCATTATTTTGAGGATTTTGTCGATTTGCTTGCGCTGAAGGTATAATATTTGTTGTTAGGGCTTCCGAGAAGGAGAGACCTGGCTTGGGCATTCTATCCATTACAACTTTTCTAGCCTCGGGGAAAGATAAGTTTTTTGTAATCTTTATTGTTTGTATTTCTTTTTCTATTTTTAAATTTTGGACACGTTCTAAAATAAGATGGGTGTTCACCGTTGCAGTTTGCACATTTTGATGTTGTAGCAGAGCAATTATCGCTTTTATGGTCTGGAAGAGAGTATCGGGCGCAAATTTCTGTGGTCCCTTTGCAAGCAGTTATTGTGTGTCCGAATTTCTGGCATCTGAAGCAACGAAGTGGATTTGGAATAAATGGCTTAACTGGACAAACTATGTAGGCTATTTGCACAGCTTTTGGTAGAACTGGGGTGTCAAAAGTTAAAATAAGATGTTTGGTTGGAATCTTTTGGTTATTTTTCTTGATTTTTATTCTTTGAACGTCAATTACTTTCTGTCCTTTTAAGTTTTCTAAAATATCTGCTTCAAGGTCTCTCTGAAACTCTTTCTCTGAGATTACTCCTTTTGATTGATTAAGTGAACGGTGTGCTGTGACAGTTACGGATATTTCTCCGATTTTTTTCAATTTCATTATGTTTTGGGACTGCTGTTTGTTTTTTATTTCAATTAACAGATTCCCATTGTTTAATTTTTTGATAGTTTTCACTTCACCTACAGTTCCAATAATTGCTTTATGAATCAAAAGTGGCGATACTTGTTTCAATGGATTTTGTTCAGATGAAATAACAAAAAATTTAAAATAAGCGTTACAATCAATGTTTACATTATGAGCCATGCGACATTTGAGGACATTCAGGCCCGACGGCACCGCCCACCACGGAGCCCTACACGGGATGGTAGTTACCGGCTTTGGTGATTGCCAACCTCGGCACTTGCCATGATGCTAGCCAGAACCTATACGCTGAGAGTCACCCCCGGGGACAGTGACCACCCTTAACGCCAAGCCCAAGGAGTGACCCCTTCGCTTGATCCCCTTGAGCAGCCCAGTCAATGTCTGGGATACCAGCCGATTGATACATCAGGGACCGTAATGTACCACCCGTCTAAAGGGTCGCCACACACGGCAAACACGTGGGGTTTTTAACTGTCCATGAGAAGCAAGAAGCAAACAGAGTGGCTACAGCTTCTCATGGAGAGCTCCCTCGCTTACCGTCGAGGGATGGAAAAATGAAGAGAGAGAAAGGGGAGGAGAGAGCGGGGAGAGTAAGAAGAGAAAAAAAATAGGGGGGAAGGGAAAAAAAAGAATGAAAGAATAAAAGATCCATGGGTACCTCGGGATTGGGACACCCGTACCCACCTAAAGGAGGTGGGCCCCTGAGGTGAATCTAAATTTTAATTGCATAATCATTTATAACTAATATAGCAAACAAATGTCATTTTGTATTAATGAAATCAGCTTAGTAAATTCATTATACCATTTTTGGCAACACGGTAGTGCTTTTTTTTGTGTCGAAATGCCAACATTTTGTCTACTGATTATTTGCATAAATTATGTTGGGAAACATACTATCATCATTCCGAGAAATAAATAATGTAGAACTCTTTCAAGAACATAAATGTTTTCTTTTTATCCTATTAAAAATGCTTAGGGCCATAATGAATGCTGTAGTTAAAGATGTTTTGAAAAACACAAAACTCAAATGAGAATTTAGCAAAAATATTTTAAAAAGTCACTAAAAAAATAACTTCCAAATCAACATAATTATGTTCAAATATATTTTTAAAAGTGATAATAATGAAAAGTTAACATAGAGAATCCACTAACTAGAATTTTCGAATTAAAAAAAGACATTTAGTGTTGTTATATTTCACTGCATATACATATAAAAACTTATAATGTTATGACAAAGCTTTGCAAAATGACATTTTAAAAGTTGGTACCAATTAGAGCAAGATTTACGTAAAAAGATTCAGAAATAATCATTAAAGTTCAATATAGAACGAGAAAAGGAAAAAAGAATTGGAACTAGGGAAACATTTTTTAATATGCCTTAAAAGAATGAAGAAATATTAGAAAGATATAAAATTGCATTTAAAAATAAGCAATGGACAATATATGAACAATTAATGTATTCGAGGGCCCAACTGCTATGGCATTCAGTGTGACGTAATATTACTCGAATGCTACAAATGTCTCGTTATCACCCATCCAACCTTACCCATATCCTTAATTGTTTTCACCCATCATCTTAATCACCCATATCCTTATTTTTATTTCAAATTATTATGCCTTTGTAATTAATGGATATTATTGGTTATTGTTAACTTCAATTAATATTAAATTTCTCCATGAGATAGCAAGATTAGAGCACAAGTATTTTTATAGCGCTTTTACCTAACAATCTTAATAGATTATCTGTTTTAAGATATAGAAAGCTTTCAATCATGCACAAAATCGTTTTGATTTCACTAAAATAACTCTGCAAATTAAACTCGTCTATTTTTAAATGGCATGAAATTTTGAAATTGTCAGTACTGTTTACAAACGTATTAAAAGTTTTCTGAAAGAAAGGTAATACGTCCAAAAAAGGAATGAGGAGGTTTCATGACATCTGAAACACAGCGCTATATACATTATAACAATAAACTCTTCTGATTATCCGTATAAATCGGTTTTGAAGCCTCAAATTTTATTTCGAAGCCATATTACAAGTAATATAATAAATCATACAAAAATACTCTAAAATTATGAATAAATATAAGAAAAGTCATTTATAAAAAATTTTATGGGAAATTTTGGAAGAAACTCCATATAAAGAAGCGTAAGAGTAGGTACCTTTTTATAAACATTTGCTTTAAAAAATAAATAAGAAAGATTTGAAAATCCAGTCACTGTATGCTGTTTCTAAAAAAAAAACCTTCAAATCATATACAATGCTTTCCTCATATTGCCTTGAAGGGACAATATGAATCAAAAACGAACAATATGAATAAAAACTATTGACAATAAGAAGGGATAATATGAATAAAAACTATCTACTATCTCAAATTATTTTATAGAAATACATGAAAATGTTGGCAACCACAAAAAGTTTTAGAAATATTTCATACACCTATAAGAATTCCGTTTCCAATAGTATAGTTTACAGTTGCGCAACATTTTAAGAACGATCATTAAAGAGAAGTTTATCAAAATCGTCAGACTGTACGACCAATTGAAAAATATCAGGAAAACAGCCGTCCAAAAAAGTATTCTCAAAATACAGTCATCAGGGTGCTCAGGAATAAGAATGGAAAACAGTTTCGTCCGAGTCATAAAAGGCCAATAAATCATGCTCTTTGAAAAAAGGAAGTAGGGAGTAATTAGTATAGGTTTGCTAAAAATATGTTACCTGTTGGCAAAAGTATTTGGCGCAAAAGTGTATTGGTGTTTTAACTAAGTTTTGATGCGTAGACATAAGGTAATTTTTTTTGTCTCTATATGTACGAGATATGCTGACTCTGTACATACCAGGCCGTCTGTCTATGAAATTTAGCAAATATATACTTTAGAGGGTAGAAAAGCGATTTATTGAATTTTTGATTAGAATTTTAATGAACCAGAAAGTAAAAGAAATATTCATTTTTTTTTTCGTGATAACTTTCTAAAAATTTACAGTAAAAAGATAGTTTTTACAGCATCTTAAAATTAAAAAAAAAATGCGTTTAAAAAACCCATGCGTAGGAATATTTCATCTTTTTTTGTCTTATTGTTAAGAATATTGCTTTCTTACTTTTTTTTCCCTATCATTACCAGAATATGAAGATTAGATTTATATTTCCATGAAGAGTAGGTTTCAACATTAGTTATCCCTGTAATAATTTTTTGAAATTTTTTGTATTGACGAATAAGATTTAACTTCAGAATGAAACACCGTTGGAAAAGTTTTTAAAATGCCTCCATTTTAAAATATAGCTGCATTTACCTGTGACTTAATTGAAAAAACAATATTTTGTGCATAAAACATAAGCAGAAAATAAAGCATCTGCAGAAAACATTGAAGGTAAAAAATAGAGTAAAGGTTTTGAAATAACTTTATATGTATATATAGCAAAATTTCAAGTTTAAGAACGATTTGTTGTGGAAGCAATCGAAATTTTCATCAATCATTAATTATATCTTACTAACTGGAAGCCAATTTAAAATATACGGCTAAATACATCAAGAACGCTTGCATTATTATGCTTGAATTCCCTGAATTATTCATTCACAGTCAAAGTATGCTAAATATAGTTCTCAAATAAAAATCAATTAAAACAAAAGCTGAAATTGAGAATTCCATTCTAAAAAACTATACCTTATTTTAACTATTACCATCACATACAATTATAATTGCTTTAAGGTAAGTGGATCATTTAAATATATATTTCAGCTAATTAATAACACATAACTCAATAAGAGAATTTAACTGTTGATAAATTTCCTACTATTTGAAATAAAATCTATTCAAAGATTTTGAATTGCTGGAAATAAAATAACTAATTCATATAGAAATGAAATAAATAAGTTAATAAACCTGAAATAGTTATAAAAATCTATTTTATATTTAAAAATCTGATATTCTCGTGTAGATGAAAAATTTATCTTTACATACGAAAATATAAACGGAAGATTTTGACTATAAAACATACATACTATCTAAGATCGGTATTCTTTTATAGAATAAAAATACGCAACAACAAATAAAAATACTCAAAAATACGCAACAAAATATGCAACGAATAAAAATACGCATAAAAATAAGCAAAAATACTGATAAACCAATAAAATTAATGATTTTTTTTTTAATTTTAAGATAATTTACGTTAGTGATAACATATTTTTCTGTGTTCAATATCGTCAGGCACTTGTATTTGTAATTGTAATTATTTATAAGGTTGATAGACTAATGTTATGTAATAAATATTTGAAAACAGAAAAGGAAAGTTTCATTTAATTCTTTCACTCTCTTCTAATTTAACCTCATTAGTAAACATAGCTCGAATATCATGAATATATATAATTACAAATTCAAAAAGTTGTTTAACGTTACAAAAGAACTGTATTTTCATCTACACAAAAGTTGTTTTTAAGTTAAGAAATATATTTAAAAAAAAGAGAAATTAAAAAGAAAGTTGGTTCTCTAAAAAATGTTAAAGAGTTAAAATTTTATTTGTACACTCTTCCAAACAAGCAAATTAGATTCATGTCTAGCGCAGATTTAGTATATCAACTATACGAGAGTTTTCTGTATGCAATAAAATTTTCTCTGCATTGTACAAAAGCTTACAAAATCAATGAAAGGTTATTCAAAAACTCTAAAGTTTTTGTGAAAGATTGTAAAATCAGAACTAAAATACACCTTTTTTTAAAGGTGTATTTTAGTGAAAATTATACACATTAATATACTAATTAAAATGATTTCTCTAATATGTATTATAAAAAATAAAATTCTCTGATATACCATATGTTTCATGATCTATCAACAATAATTAAAAGGTTATTCTATGTTAAAAGAAATACATTAAATACTTACACATAATTACTATTACATGAATTACAAGCTGGTTTTATTTTGCTTCCCTTCATTTTATATCCCTTATTTTCAAATTGTATTTTGTTGTTTATTTGCATTAGAAGATAAGGGAAAGCATTTCTTTGAGTTAATCGTATTTAATACTAGCCGCCTAGTATGCCAGAAGCAATGCGTTCTAAAATTTTCAATTAAATACTTTTGTGTCTTTCTCTCTTTATAACTTCTCAGTCAAATATACTTAAACTTCGATAGTCACATAATTCATATTATTATAGAAGCCTTACGATTATTTGCTGATTGCACTACATATCTCTCTGATTCGCAACCAACAGTCATGAAAGTATGTGGAAAATATCACATAATATATTTGTTCCATAACATTATGTTTCTTTTTAAACACCTGCTGAACATCACACTTTTCTCGCTTTAATTTGGAATAAGTTAATTTAATTATTCAGTTTCAGTTTTTGTCAAAGTGAAGGCAATCATTGGTGCGCTCTTAACGTGCTCTTGCAAGTTAGATTCTACTTTCATTTTGTGAGAAAGTACTTGTTGGAAAATATGATTACAATATTTTTTTTTACATTACAGAAATAAAAATGAATGTTCACTTATATAGTTATGAAGAAACAAAACATCGCTATAAAATTTTCTTTAATTTTACAGCAAGAGTTTCTCCTGCAATGCAATAACAGAAGTCGGACTTTATATCTTCTAATAAAGAAACTAATGTTCTAAATTCATTTGCTCTTGAAACTTAATATGGATCTCTACTGGACTTCTGCAAACTCTGAGATCATTATGAAATAACTAGACAAAAAAAAATGCTTAAGAACGTCCGAATCAATGGGCACATCCAAACTTAGCCCTTAAAGCAATTTCTAATTAAATTCCCCAGAGATTTGAATCTACTATACAGAAGCTGCAATGTCAACAGTCAAAGAGATTATTTAAATAATTCTAATCAAGGAGGAAAAAGAGGAAATATGATTTTTAAATAGGTAAAGTCGGCAATTGTCAAGGAGTCCCTCGGCTGTTGATATTTTTTGTAGTTTTAGAAAGATATTTAGTTTTATACTTTTATTTAATAACAGAGCACCCCGCAGTCAAATTTATACAATCATAATCAAGTATTTATTAAATTAATTTTGAAACTTTATTCTAGTAATATTATTAATTACCATTTACAAGTTACTCATTATGCTATTTTATAACTCTAAAAAATGTGGAACTTAACTGTGTAATTTTTTTATATGAGCAGTATTGAAATGAACTTTTTAGAAAGGGACTTGCGACTTCAGTTTTCAAAATTTACAACTTAAAATTTCTGAATAAAAACTAAATTAATGAAAATTTGGAGGAAAAAAGACGAGATTTGCATTTTCTCGAGGCCCCTGAAAGGTTTAAAATGACTGTGAATTCTTCTGAAATTAGAAATAATTTCATAGTTTAAAATATGGTTTAAAAAAACGCATACTTATCAGTAAAAATTTCAATAAAGGTGTAGGTGTATATTGTTGAATAGTGCATTTCCAACACTTTTGTTAATGACTTATTTTAGATACAAGAACTATATTTAAAAAAAAAATAAAGTTTCTGAAGAACATATGCTACATCTATTAATGTAAATTTATTACTACATATATTAATGTAAATATTTTTTTAAATTCTGTTTCAGATTTTAACCGTAGATTAGGATTAGGGCTTAATTAACTGTGCAACTAGAAAAAATTAAATTTGAGTTCAGCTAATATCACCTACAAATTTTCGCTGATAAAAATAATCAGTCAACAAAATATTAATATACTTCTGAATTAGTAAGCTACTTATTTTAAACACCGTGTACTTACAATATTTCATATACAAAATACAAAGTCATATAATGAACAAAAAATTTATCTTTATCAGAGTTCAGATTTCAAAAAAAATGTAACAACATTAAAATTAAATTTACAATGATAAACAGAAAATGTTTCAAAAGGGTTCAATCTACTATTATGTATTTGTAAAGGCGATCTACTCTGGAATTATTTTAAAAACTGATATAGCATGGGAAATTATCATCCATAGTTGGAAGTTTTTCTTACTACTTACGTCATTTCAAGAATTGTTTTTACAACTATTCTCATATTACAAATCATTTCACTACTTTTAACATCATTTAATTGTACGTCATTCTTAAGAGATAATTTTTTTTTAAGTTCCTATATGTAAATAACATAAACATTAGTGTTCGAACTTGCTGCATTAAACAAACGAATCAAGACGAAATAAAACTAAAACAAATGAAACCAAAACTTTTTTGTTTAATTCAAATCGTTGTATTTATGTAAAGTAATGCATGTACTAAAATCAAGATTATTGTTTCAAAGTGGATACAATATTTATATGAAAAAATCTATCATTCGTCTTTGATTTTTATCATACATTTTTGAATAAACTCATTGAAAAGCAATACATGCTTCATAAGAAACAAGTGGAAAGTATTCAGATAGTATCAAAACGCATGAAATTTATTTAAACAACGTCATTAAGTATTCGAAATTTCGTTAAACAACTTAACTCTGGCCAAATCTGACATTTTCAGATAACGTTTAAAATGTTGCGGCCTCTTCAAAAACTGATCACAATCCCATTGTAAACGATACCATTGATTGACAGTTTTATGAGTCGTACGCAGATGACTGCACGCAAAAGTCATTCAACCAAGTAAAGAGTCAAATATATGTTGACTGTGTCTTAACTTTAAGTGCCATCCCCAATTTATCTAATCTTGCGATAAAGGCTGTTAAAAGGTAATTATAACAGTCTAAAATATCATAATGACCTACGAGCCTCATTTATCCTCTGATGTCACAGACAGACAGAAGAAAATTGTTTTAGCAACAAAACACTGTAAGTATCCATACTTCTAAAAGAGTGTTAGAATATCTGAAATCCAATAAAACTGTCTTTGATTAGCTGGCTTATAGCCTGATCTGAATATCATCGAAAATATACAGCATCTAAGGGGGTTGATTATGTACAGCAATGAGCAATACTGGAAAGAATTGATTAGGGCTCTGGTGAGATGTACAAATTAATTCTATAAAGAAAAAATATTGAGTCCATAAAAATCAATTTCTGGAACGTTTGCTAAGATCTTGGATGTTAAAAAAGATGTTAAAATTCAATAACTGTCTCACTTTTTTGTCAGCTTTTACTTATCACACATATATGATAATAGCCAATGTTTCAGCTGCCCTTTTCATGTATTTTTTTGTAAAAGATTTTAACGTTGAAATTCTAAATAGTTTTCGATATTCATATTTGCATTCATAATTTTCGATATTCATATTTG
>JAPMOQ010036670.1:254170-287783 GCA_026543055.1 Argiope trifasciata | reverse complement strand
TAATTTTCGATATTCATATTTGCATTCATAATTTTCGATATTCATATATGTCTCTTCAAGAAAAAAATGGGAAAACATCCATAAATGGTTTGTAGGGGTTTTTTTTAAAGTCAGGTAGCCGTTAGTAGGTTTTGTTGAGTAGTGTAGCATAATATTGTTTCCAACTTGCTTTGTATTTCTTGTCATCGTATGGCTTCACTAAATCAGTCATACGAAAGGGCATAAAGATTTTTTTCATCATGAAATTTGAAAGAAAAAGCAATATGTTAAAAAAAAATATTCAATGTTTTGAAATGTATTAAAGCTTTGGTTAGTAATATATTGAAAGTATATTGATTTTAGATTAAGCGTAAGAACGATATTAAAATATTAACATTTGTATGCATAACTTTGCAATTCTTTGAGCTACAAGAAAATTGTTCCAAAATTGCAATAAGTTTTTTAAAAAAATAACAAAGTTACCAATTTAATAACATTTGCATATCTGAAAAAAATATATTTGGATTTTAAAACGGTTTAAAATTGAGTTTTGTTTAATAATATGCTCTGAAATTATTAGGAAAGACAGTTAACTTTTCGAGGAATTTTTAATGAACTCGAATTTTTATCATCATTTTGAAAAACATTTTAATGGATTCTCTGTTACCTGAAAAATTAATACATGAAAAATTTTGTAGCTGTAATTACAGCGATTTATTTTGGAAGGCATTTTGAACTATTTTTACCATCACTCACCAATTATTTTACAAATAGTAACAAGAATATAAATATCATAATATTATCAAGAATCTGCTGAAAACTAATCAACAATTAATAATAGGATAAGCATTATTCTATATCAATTATCTGATACTTGAAAAAAAAATTTCATTGGTGACGATTTTTAAAAAGTTATTTTTCCAACAAGAGCATTATAGAGTGTATCAGCACACACTTCTGAATGGGGTGGGAGCTTACCGAGATGAGTTGAAACTAAACTGTAGTAATGAAGAATCAGAAATACTTGCCAAAACAATGATAACACTACTAAATTTCTGGATTTCTATGCGTTTTTAAGAAAATTTGAATTTCCGCGTTATAGTGATCATAACCAATGTAATCATGGCTGTTCACATTGAATGGAGGGTGATTATTAGCCAATGAGAAAGCAATGAAGACAAATTTAAGGTCAGTCTATCTAAAAGTAAGATACAAAATCACGTTTCCTGAGAAAACGCGATGTTGCCCTCACACACACACACATGTTTTTTTTATATATATAACTTAATATCCCCATGTTCTGTACAAGTGTATCAGAGATGGAGTAACTGATAAGGTTTCAAGTTTTCATGCAATTTTCTCATGTTTAATACCGCGTTTCGAACTTGAGAAATCAGATTTTACTCATAACTTTAAGGATAGGATTTTACAACAAAAAAAAATGGAGCGAAGCTTGATCCCTCAGGTACTCTAAATATTTCTATACTTCTTCACTATCGCCAAACAATACCAAATATCCTTTTTGCATTTCACCATTGTCAGCATACAAATAAGAAATATTTTTATGTTTTTTAGCTATCGTTGCACAAAACAATTCTTTTCGTAGTTCTTAATTATCAATGTATAATAATATAAAATAATCTTTCTATATTTTTCTACTAGCCATTTCAACAACCAAAAAAAATACTCTTATATTTCTTCATTATCAAAGCGCAACTTAAGACATTAGTTCTATATTATGATGATACAAAATATTCTTCATATATTTAAAATAACGACGCAATGGTTTATCTTGAAAAGTTAGCAACTGTTTATAGTATTCTCTGACAATTTAGTATCGCAGTCTATTCTTCAGATCTTCCCCATCTTCATGTCAGACCGATAATGTCCTGAGGATAGACTCTTCATTAAATCTTTTCCTCGTCACTGGTTGCCCCATCTCCAATTTAAGTCCCCTATTTCACGCTCGATTTCTCAGCCTGGGAGGAAATTTATTTTTATCGCCCTTTCTTATTTTACATATAAACATTTTCGCCAAGTGCTACAACCTTGATTCTTTCATTGATCCTGACGTTTTCATATCTGTCATTTTCAACAATACTCACTGTACTTTCTCCCAATGCTTATGTCAAATGAAATAAAATGTAGTTCCTATTGGAAATACCTTATTTTCGAATAAAATAAGGACACAATATCGGGTACTAAGAAAAAACGGACGGAATTTAAATATATGTGTTTTGAAAAACGCAAAGCAAAAAGGAACAGAACCGAATCAAAACTACAACAAAGAGAAAAAGAATCCGGTCTGAAGACTTTTTCAAGGGTCTCCCTCATGCAAGGATTCAAAATAAAGGGTTTTTCTGAGATGCATCGATTGGGCAATGTCCAAAAGTATTGACCCTTCGTGACCCGAAAATTAAGTCAAAAGAGACATACCAATTTAAACAGCAAAAAACACAAAAACGAAGCAACGTTAAAAATATCACCAAATGAAACAAAAATATATAAAATAAAACTACATAAGAATATTTAACCAAAATTAAAACGAACCACCCAATTAATTAATTAAGAAAACAAAAAAGAGAAAACATATCAGCAACAGGAGAAGAAATCTCACCATATCGCTTCAACTGCCATTCCAATTATTATACAGTGTAAAAAAAATAAATGTAGTTTATGAGTGTCATCTATTTCACTGATATTTCCTCATTTCTTTTTTTTATTAAAATATTGATATTACAGTAGTGAGATTTCTTCCTTTTGTCTTAATTTTCGGGGGATATTCGGGTCACGAGGGGTCAATACTTTTGGACATTGTCAGACCGATGTCTCACAGAAAATATCCCTTATTTTCAATCCTTGCCGGAGGGTGACCCTTGAAAAAGTCTTCAGGCCGGATTCTTTTTCTATTGATTGTAGTTTCGATTCGGTTATGTCCTTTTTTGCTTGGCTTATTTTGTTAATTAATTTAGATTCATCTGTATTTTATTTGCAGCTGCATTTGTGTTCACTAAAAACAATGATTGATTTTTAAAAATGTTAAACTTGTTAAAATCCGAAATAATTTTTAGTTTTGATTCCAATTTTTAGTTTCGTTTCTGTAATCAGTTTCGTTTTTGTTTCTTTTAAATAATTATATTAATTACTAGCCGCCTTTGGCGACCAGCTGGTTCGCCATGAGTAAAGCGTTCTAAAATTTTCAATTAAATCACATATTCATTAGCCTTGAAGTAATTCCGGGCATTGATTGACCTGAAATTAATATTGTTACGAACCTGTGGTTTTGCTTTCCCGCCATAATACTGTCATTGTAAGAAAGACAGATTGAAAGTAATGCATTGAATAGTGAGTGGGTGTGACGTCACAGGTCCCAAGGCTTGGCGACAAACTTGGCGACCATTTGGCGACTTGGCGACGAATTTGGCGACTTTGGCGACAAAATGGAAAGTACCCGAAACATCGAGAATTTTCCCGATCCGTCCACTAGGAGCCGAGATTCAGCTAGAACGCTCCTGATTGGTCCAGAAGATGTTTAGCCACGCCCTCCATCACTATATAAGGCAGGCGGCTGAGTCAGAGTGTGAAATTTATTAAGGGGATAATCCTCCACCGAGGATAGGTGCCCCGATAAGCATGTCATCGAAGTCGAAGTCAGAGTGTGAAATGGGGCGAAGTTAGTGGAATTAATCGAGACGGATAAAGTCGAAGCGAAGCAGCGGAGAAAAGGGAAAGGAGGAAGAATCCAGTGGAGTCAAGCCGAAGTGCGGCAGTGGAAATAAGCCGAAGCTGTACGGCCTGGTGTTCAACGAAGACAAGTAGCGCTGTGGAGTTTATCGAGAAGACCTAAGAGAGAGAGGTCTTGAACTGTGGAGTCCTGAACGGAGGACTGCTAATCTCTGTGTAGAATATACTGACGAAGCCTGTGCCGTCGTCGGGAACGGAGCTGTCCCGAACTAAGGAGTAGTCCCGTTGTGCGAAGTAGTAAGTCGACAGCAGAGGCAAGAAGAGACAAAGGAATAGATCAGCCTGTTCTGGAGAGACCCAGGAGGTGTAAAGCGAATCCCATAAAGATTCCCTCTCCGGCTGAATCCTGTCTAGCCGCTCTGTGGACATTGTCACTACAGCCTGTGGACTATTATCTGCAGTGTGCTGTCCTGTGTGTACGTCTCGACTGTAAATAGCTATCACCTGTACATATTTGTGTTGTGAATATTTGTCGGCTGTGTGCTGTCCTGTCCTCGTCCTGTAAATAAACGTCTGTGTTGTGTTCGTCAACTAAAGGACTGATCACTGTTCCGTGCGTGGTCATCATCATCATCTAACACCATACACAACCACTATATACTACGAGGTAAAAAGAACCCGACGGATTAATATAGAGGAAATCCGTAACAATATTTTCTTTAAGATGATGGACGGAAAAATCTAAAAGTACACCTTTTCCTAATAATATTCTTTAATTTTATAAATCAGTCAGTTTTAACCATCGGTTATGCTTCCAAAATATTAAAAAAAAATCGGTGATGTTGCCAAAATATTAAATATGTTTTTTTAAAGAAAGCGAGAAAGGGAAAAAAAGTATTAAATTAATGATACAGATATTGCAAACGATTACATAAATATGCCATTGAGTCCGGATTTCAATGCATATCCTGTCTAAATTCAATCAGGTTTACTGTAAATAAAGATAATTTATGGAATTAATGATACAGATATTGCATACTATCATAGAATCATTTGCATTTATTTTTTAAAGAAAATATCACATTTTATATTTATATTATTTTATCCAGTCACGTGCTTAAAAGTTGCATTTCTGTAGATTGATTTTGCGATGATAATTTTTTTATTTGAACTTCCGGCATTCTTTTATTTTATCCAGTCACGTGATAAAAACATGGTTAAAATATTTCTTTAAAAATTCGTTAAAAATAGAAGCTTACATTATAAGTTAAAACAATTGATACCGTTAGAAAGCTAATTTTTTAATCTTTAAATTGATGTAAAAATCATGTTTATGCAATCATATTTTCGGAAGTTATAGCGGAAAAACGTCAAAATTTCGCTTAAATTTTAATTAATTCAAATTCTAATTAAAAATTCGAAAAAGGGGCTCCGAGGTGCACATTCCGGACCTCCAAGGTATACATGTACCAAATTTGGTAGCTGTAGGTCAAACGGTCTGGCCTGTAGAGCGCCAACACACACACACACACATTGAGCTTTATTATAAGTATAGATATGAATTTAGATTTGTTTCATTAATAGGTTTTATTTCATTTACTTTTTATTTTTGTGAACTTTTAGTTGTTTAACTCCAAATTAAATTTTAATTTCGATTTCAACCTAATTAGTTTCGATTTAATTTTTGATGACTCAGGAAATGGGTTTTAATTATTTTAATGCTTTTATGGCTGCTGTAATATATATATATATATTATCCAGAAATGCATGGAATATCATCCTTCCATAGAATATGTAGATATTCTATAGAATATGAGGGCGTTTTTAAGCAAAGTGTGAAGTATCAGAATAACTATACATTTTTCCTAGACATCTTATATAATACTCGGACATTCTGTAGAATATCAAATGTGATTTAAGAAAAGAATTAAATAATGCTTTAATTTTTAAAAAATAATGTTTAAGTCCTGATAATACTGTTGTTAGAACAGCTCATTAGTTTAGAAACAAAGATAATGCAAAATTTATATTCATTATCTGTGAGTGCATAGCCAATAAAAGTCAATGGATTTTTTGGCAATACTTTATGCAAACTAATGATATACATAATGTGCTGTGTGGCCATAATTAAACTGACAATGCTCACAGCGTTCTGTAGCACAATCTATTTGCGAGAATGACGCCACATTTTGTAGGAAGACTAAACAAAACGGGGGACAAAAGATTCCGCGAGAAAAAAAAATTAGTTTCAAAAGTCACCTTTAGGGGAATATGTGGCGCTGTGTAATAGAAAATAGAGTGTCAACAAATGAAAATCAATACGGAAATTAAATTACCTTTATTTTGCACATTCAAATCATGTTCAATGTGGCTGTCGTGTTTGTGGACCACATATTGCATTCTGTGCACAGTATTCACAACAGCAGAAAGTAACATGTCTGCAGGAATCTCCTGTACACACCGTGATATGTTATCCTTCAACTTAGCCAGGTCCTGGACAACTCCTTCATAGACCATGGACTTGAGGTAACCCCATACCCAGAAATCGCATGGGCTGCTCAGCGTTCTCTGTCACCCAGTAAGTGAAATTGCAGATAAGGAGACTTTATCGGTGTTTATGTAAATTTTTCGCTTTTTTAAAAGTGTTGCCATATTGCACTTGAACTAAATCAGCAAATGTGCAAAATAAAGGTAATTTTATTTCCGTATTGATTTGCGTTTGTTAAACACTCTATTTTCTATCACACAGCTCCACATATTCTCCTAGCGGTGACTTTTGGAACTATTTTTTTTATCACGGAATCCTTCGTCCCCCGTCTTGTTTAATCTTTCTACAAAATGTGGCGTTATTCTCGCAAATAGATCGCGCTACAGAACACTGCGAGCACTGTCAATTTAATTATGATCACCCTGTACTTCACATGCATTTTTTAAACACACAAACAGGTAGTAGAAAAAGATAGCTTTTCAATAAGCATTTCATCATGATGATGATTTAATCCATCGTTGCATATAAGGCATCTTTTTGTAACAACAACGATGCCAAAGATAAACAATAAACATTGGGTAAATCAAAACATTCCACGATTGAACAATCGTGATTTGGAATACTTTTGATTAATTAAGATTTCTTGATTTTGAAGTCTAAGTTTTTCCGAATAGCGTAATTTAACCTTCTTGCTAAGTATTCTCTTAAAATCATTATCTAGATGCAATGTTTGCATGTAATTTCAATTATATTTTTAAAAAAATGAACTGATAATTGAACTGTTATAATATTATAATATTATAAAAATCTGTAATCGTAAAAATAAACATTTTAAACTACTATAAAAATAGGATGCGGCAGAAAATATACGAAACACCAAATCGCGAGATACTCAGCTGGAGGGTTAAAAGTCAGAAAATGCACATTTTATTACATTTTACACGAAAGCCTTTTTAAGATTTAAAATACCCCGAAATATACATAAAATATTTTACAAAAGCAAGCGCATCATCATCGTTACTTAAGCTATTTTTCTGTCTTCTAAATAACAAACGAGACTCTAGAATGCAAAAAATATATTTTGGTGAAGATAATCTATAACATTTTGTCATCTATGTTTAGAATTATATTTATAAGATCATGTCAAGTTTCATTTCTATAGCTTATAGATTTTTTCAGTTATCTTAACAAGACTCGTTGGCCAGGCAAGCAGACTGATTGACTTACCACTAAAATATTTTGTCCAACTTACAACATTTTGTTTTACAAATAATTCAGATTATAAAATCATCTCAAATTTCATCGATCTAGCTTATAGCTTTTTTTTTTAGTTATCGTTCTGACAAACACTCGATGAGCAAGAAGACATACAGACTGATTTCGGCTGAAGAATTTCCGCTTAAAATATGGAAACTCGATAAAATCTCGAGAAGGCAATTCAGAATATTATAACAACTTCAGTTTGAATTCTTCATACAACATTAAACAAAAATAAACGAAATCTTTAAAAAAATCAAACTTTGAATATTTCAAAGTACAAAACTACTTTCTAAAGCTAATTAGATGTTTTTCGGGTCAAGAAAGTTAAAATATTTCAACTTCTTGGAAATAGTTTTAAAAATAATGTTGCATGCAATAAAATATTTGCTATTCTGCTCAAATAAATATCTCTTATACTCTTCTTTCACAAAGAAGCACTGACATTTCCCTTCATTTTTAATCCCTAAGTGATTCTCCTAAGCTCAAAATGACACATTCTAGGAAAATTTTTGGCTTAATAAGGCATAATAAATCAAAACTTTACAACAGCATTTTAAATTTCGGGAGTTTTACTATCGCGAATTATTTTTGTCTGTTTCAGGAAAGTTAAACTTATTTTCTTTACGTTTCTTTATTTCATTCTCATATGTTTGGTATTTTGAGTGACTAATAATCAATTTTATCATTTAGTCGGTTTAAAATTTTAAAAAAGTTCGTCGTTTGCATTTTAACCTGCGATATACCAATTTTCAGTATCTTTGATACACAAAAAAAGGCCTAGTATATTCTAGATAAAATTAGTTTCCATTGTATAAATATGTATTTTATACATAAAAACACCATTATTATACCAATAAATGCTTAAAATATTTCAAAACGAATCTAACTTTTAATATTTTATAATAACATAATTCAAATCAATTCTAAAATAATAATCAATGAATTCCTTAATTTTCGAAATTAATGCATCGTAGCAGAAAATGGGCAGTTATTGTTGTTTGTAATGACATTTGTCATAGACAAGCCCGCTGTCGGAGTCAGTGATTTTAAGCCGAGAGTATGTCTCTTGTTTTAGTTGCGCCAACTAAGAAAATGTATTAGAATGTAATGCCAAGAGTATGTATTAGCTACTCATGCGTCACAATCGATTGCGCAACACTTTTTTACAGGTGGGAAGACATTCACACATTTCATAGATAGAACACACGTTAGAGAAAACGCATGCCCGAACCTGGACTTGAACCTGGAAAGCTCAGATCATGGGGAAGACACGCTTATCTTATGGAAGCCAGCAGAAAATAACTTTCAACAAGCGGAGACTAAGAATTTGGAGAATTTACAACAAGACAACTTAAGAATTTGGAGAATTAACATACGGTTCTTCAATTCTTTACACTCGAATGGTACCTGTTAGTCTTCAATCAAGACGGTGCATCATTTTAACACTTTTTAATTTGTTTTTTTTTTTCAATTTTGATTGTTAAAAATACCTACAAAATAATAAAGCAATATATTAATTTTAGGGGGAAATTCAACTTAAAACAATCATATATGCATTTATATGAGGAGCAATAAACAAACCTTTATATCAAGCGAATAATTATACATCGAATTACTTTTCCCAAGTACAAAAGATTAATATTGAGGGTATTATAAACTAACATGCATGGAAAAGCAATTATTTATAAACATTTATAGAAATTTTTCAACAATAATAGCTATAACAAAATCAGCAGGAAGGGTTCTCCGAAACTTGTATATTCTCTGATAAAGATGCTACTCTCTCTCTCTCTCCCTCTCTCTCTCTCTCTCTCTCTCTCTCTCTCTCTCTCTCTCTCCCTCCCTCTCTTTCTCTCCCTCTCTTTCTCTCCCCTCGTGTGTGTGTGTGTGTGTGGTAGGGAATGTCCACATCAGAGCCCTTTTTTCGAATTTTTTACTAGAATTAAAATTAAAAACCGCACTTGTCTGTTGTGTAGAAAACAAAATTTAAATCTTGCAATAAACAAATTTTTTTAACTAAAAAAAAAACAAAAAAAAAAACATCCTGCGGCTTTACTTACAATGAAAGAGGGAGCCTAGTAGCTTCAATAGCACATCGAACCTAAGAACTGTAGATAACAGGAACAGAACATAATCCAAAGAAAAGAAAGATCGAAGGAAGAAACACTCAAAAACTTTAAGCAAGCATCCTTTTCTCAATTTCATCAACTATATATATATATATTTCACTCAAACTTCATCCATTCTGCAGATTCAAAATATTTCATGCCATCTCACATTCATCAGGCATCCCTTCTTACACAATTACAGACATAACCAATTGTCAAGGGAACACAAAAAGAATTACGAGAACTACAATAAATACCATTACAGAAAGTTTTGAAAGTAAGAATGAGGTAAATAAAGCAGATGACTTCATAAAACAAGAATTCATATGGTTTCTTAAGGCGCATACGGACAGTTGAAAATTTCAACAGAGTAAATATTGCCAGTTCCTATTCACATTAAAAGTAACAATGCAGTGTCTCATGAGATGTAAAAAAAACTTTTAATTACAATACAGAGCTAAATTAAAATTTTCAATAGGTATTTTTTTATTTTTTTTAATTGACATTTTTCATAAAATAGTTATAGTACATGTACAACTCAACAATTATAAAAAGTAGTAAGCAAAAAAACTTTATTTAGAAAATAGTGTTCATTGGGTTGCTCTATTGGGGTGGGGCTACACTAAACTATATTTCAACCTAAAAAAGATTCAAATAACAAAACATATCGGTGGCGATTAAAAACAGAATATTCAATTAAAACATGAAAAACAGTTGAATTAAACCAATATTCAATTCGAAGCTTCATCAATTTTGCATCCAGACCATACGTTAGCACTCAGCCTAATGAAACAGTGGATTTGATTATATTTACTTTGTTTGAGATCTGTCGTTCCCAAAATTCCTACCACAACGTGAATATACAACGAGCGAAATAGGATTTTGCGTCGCAGTACCTTAAGTCTCATTGTACAATAGATGATGCTGTTACTGCATTGCTGTCTACTAGATCACTTTCGGCAATTTGACACGGCCCGGATCCAGGAAAATAAACCATTAAAACCTTTATTTTATGCATGAATAAAAATCAATATATTATCTTAATATGGTTTTAGTACTGATTCGGAATGAGGTCATATACCCGTTTTATTAAAAATAAAAAATAACATTAATTAATTGTGAAAAAATAATTAATGCAATATTATAAATTCTAGTTCGTGTTAGATAGTTAAAAATATGAATCAAGATTTTTAATTGTGCTTTTAATAAATATTCCACTGTTAAATTCCAGAATCCCTCCTTATTAAGACACAAATATGATGCAATATTTTATGGCATTGACTAATATTCGCTATATTGTATAATATTGTGGAATACTGATTAACAACAAATAGTATTCAACAGCAATCTGTACTACCAGGGTCATTACACATTACTAGTAGCATCTAAATGTTGTACAATATTTTATGACATCGAACAATATTCGCAAATTTAATTCGCTCAATTTAATACCATATAATATCAAACAATATTGTGCAACTAGCTGTGCTACCATGGTAGGTGAAAACATGTCCTCATCTCCTAAATTTTCTTATTTTCCCCATAACAACCTACTACGCATGTTCATCATAACTGATATGATTTAGAAAGAAATATAGTGCATTTTAGCAACCCACCCTAAATAAACAGAAAAACAATGCGCTGACATTAATTATGATTATCCCAAACACTTCGCTTCTTAAATAATCCAAAGAAATTTCATGAAAGTATTATTGAAAATTTATAATATTAAACAAAGAAAAAATTTACTTTTTATTTTTCTTCAAAAACATTATAAAAGTTAAATTTTATCCCAATATTTATGTTGAACTGATCCAGGTGAATTTTATTATTCTTTTTTGCTCAATCAATTAAAAATTATTTGCAATTAATTACATTCATTATCGCTACTTCTTTTTATCAAAGCTACGCAATGATGAGTTTAGAACT
Source organism: Argiope trifasciata (assembly GCA_026543055.1). Lineage (NCBI taxonomy): Eukaryota > Metazoa > Arthropoda > Arachnida > Araneae > Araneidae > Argiope > Argiope trifasciata. Next base: position 276,335 of record JAPMOQ010036670.1, on the reverse strand, counting down.
GCTGCCTTATATTCACTATCTATAAATATTTATGAACTAGACGCTATAGATGAATTCCCGCATACTAAAGATCAGGGCTTTCGATATCCCAGTAAAGCTTCATATTTAAACAATATTATCTAAGCATTTCATCGACCTAGAGAAATAATTAACAGTTTTGGTTTAGAGGATACAACAAGGAGGATTCTAATAATGGAATTTTAAGCAGGATGCCTTAACACATACGATTCATTCTCGCTTACATTATGAGGACTAGGATGGCAATCAGAAGTTATTCCTATCTCTGTCCAAAATTATCACAATTCACTCCATCTAACAATCACTGAAATTTTTCTTCGAAAACCATATTTCAATCTGAATTATACTTTGTAAAAAGACGATTTCAAAGGTTGTAAGCAGTTCAGTTGACAAGTCTCAAAGGTACTTATCTATTGGTATCTTTATTTCGAAAATATGCACGTAAACATTTTTATTAAAATCTATAAATCAAATTTGACGTTTTTTATTAGCGTTCGACATCTTTTTGTAATAAATATAGAAATGCTGTAAACAATAGATAGACTGACATTTATATCTCTATCGTATATTCTTTAGTGGATTTATGTAAAATAGCCAAACAAAGCGACATATATCATAAATATTATCTAGATCTTAATATAATTTTTAAAAGACTTACCTTGGCCGATTGTATTACGGTTTTTGAGATCCGTGCTTGCTTTTAGATGCTTTTTCTTTAATCAAAGAAAAAGTTTGATTAAAATATAAACATTTTTGCATGGTTGCCCTTGCCCGTTATTTATGTAAATATATTTTTAGAATGCTTCATATTGCTTGGAATCAAAACAGACGTTGAAAATCATAATCTAACACACTCTCGGACGAAACATTATTTGATGCTTCTTTGATAAATCATTTGAAGCTGGCTAACAGCTTGATCGTACCCGGAAGTGAAGAAGGTTGCTATTTGATGTAACGCATTCATGGTGGTTAGTAGCAGTATTTCACTAGTCAGAGTTTAATTTCAAGGGAAATGTTGCATTCAACTCTTAGAATTTCGGCTGTTTTAATCCCTAATGCAATGTATATAAATATTTAAAGTAAATATGAACTAAATAGTAATAATCGTGAAGGTTTAATAAAATGAGGTATAAATTCGATTTGGCTTGAGGTGTAAATGATACATTTAAAAAAACAGGAGAGACTTAACTATGTTTTAAAAAATATTTGCCACAAATATAATCGCTATTTATATAAAATACTATAATAGGGTTACTGAAAAATCTAACAACCAATCTGACTAGCTATTGCAGGGTTTATGTCACGCATAAATAAGAACAGAGGAAACGTGATTGAAGTATTTGGTACTCATGGTATTTGGTACTAGTACTAACTAGTGCTTAACTTTAGACCAGTGTACATTCGGTACATTTCGTTTTACTTTCACGCATATGAAGTATCGTGAAAATATTGTTATCGGCAAAAAATTCGAACTGTAGATTTTGATGAATATGTATTGTTTAGACCTCCCTGGTTTAGAAAAATACGTTTTTGGACAATATCTGCCTGTCTATACATCTGCCTATCTGTGATAAAGATAATTCAAAAGCCTCTCTGAGATAGACAGATGAAATTTAGTATATATTTACAGAAAATCTGGAGATTTTTTTAATATTTTGAGTAAAATCCATGCAGAAATAACGGCATTTCGACTTTTCGATATAATTATATCGTTATTATGGTTTGTAATTACCATGTTAAGTTAACATGATAATTACAAAACGAAGAGAACTAAACAGATAAAATTCAGTCCACAGATTTAACAACTATAGTACAGACGACTGTAATACAGCTACAATATAGACGTTGTAAACAATATAAGTAAGCAAACTACGACTTGAAGACATCAGTTAAATATGTGTTTTACCGTTTCTGTTACAAAGCATTTTCAATGTGAGGTTCACCATTTTCTGGAAGCAAGTTAAATCGCATTATTTCATTCTAAACAGTAGCTCTTAGCATATCAGGAAGAAACCCTACTAGCCCACAAATATTGTACAGCATTATATGACACTGATCAATATTCGCAATATTGTATAATACTGAGTAACAGGCTGTACTACCTGGGAAGCTACGAACATATCTGTTAATGGCTTCTTTCAGTTCTGTAAAATTGCTAAAATTATCAACATAAACAGTGCTTTTGAGGTAATACGCAATTCGCATGCTTTGTAGCACGTTTCAGAAGTGATTAAACATATTTTTAACAGGTGTCTTCATGTCTTATTTAGTTAAATAATATTGCATACAGTGCTTTTTTAATCCTGGTGGTGTGTGTTTGAATTTTTTTTAGCAGAAAAAAAAATTCCCATTATTTTATTTCATTTATTACCAAGTTTGATAGCATTTAGTTTAGTAGTTTTCTTTTAATGACCATTTCAAAGTGAATTTCAACTATAACCCCCCCCCCCCTGTATTTTAAAACTCTAATAATGCAATCTAGGAATCAATTTTGCTGAAAGTTATTGTCTCTTGATACTATGTCCAAAGAACCAAAACGAAAATTCTGAAAATAATTCATTAATAAATTGTCTCCAAGAAATATAGTAGGGAATTTCAGAATGATCAGAAATGTTTACAATTAATTCAAAATTTCTTAGCCCCAAAATAGCAATATACCGTGCATTCTGAACAGTAGCTTTTAGTATATCAGGAAGAAAGGTACGCACATATCGGTATATCGCCCTTTTCAGTTCCGCCAAATTGTTTCAATTATCACCATACAGAGTACTTTTTGTGATAATACGCAATGAATTTGCTTTCTAAAGGCCTTATCACACGGTAAAATTTCACCAGCACTTTTCCATTTCTACCCTCAAAAACCGGTCAAGCAAGTTTCATAATCGACAACTTTTTCGAACCAGTTCGAAAATGTTGTCGAAATATTGTCCGCAAACGAAATTCAACCAATCATGTGAAAGTTGGAAGTAACGTCAGACAAGTGACGTCACTTTCCTTATCGTTTGCTGACGGAAAGTGCCGAAGATATTTTGCCGTGTGATAAGGCCTTAACGAGTGTCAGAAATGATTGAACACATTTTATATGCATGTCTTCATACCCTATTTTGCTTACCAATATTCCATACAGCGTCATTTCACACTTGGTGTAGAGTTTTTTAACCTTTTTTCTTTGGGGAGGGAGGGGGGAGAAAATAAATTCTCATGACCTTCTTTAAACTAATGTCCAGTTTGAAGAAATTTGGTAAAGTGGATTTCTTTTTATGATCATTTCAAAGTAGAATTTTTATAATAACCGCGTTGTATATTCGACGTTTTCGTGATCACTAACTACAACGGTCTAATAAGAGAAGGAAAATGTTTCTTTTTCTGATTATGTTATTAAATTTAGATGAAGCAAAGCAACAAATCTAATCAATGATATAAACAAGCCAGGGCATTAGAATAACTAATTTATTTAGATTTAGTTATGCAATTTTCTGAGTAACTGTATCTACATTAACTACTGATCCTGATGTATCTCCATGAGAATTAGTAGTTAATGTAATATTGACATTGAACATAATCTTATTTACCTGATTTCCTTTCAGTCAAAGCCTTGGGATAAAAAAAAATGCTTGATACTTTTGTGCAATGCAAGGAAGATGTCTTTTTGCTTTTAGCGCAAAAAAAGAATTATATGGTAATTGATATTTTATTTACATTTTGAATATATTTACACACAAAAGTCTAGTTTAAGACTATTTTTAAATGTTTTATTTATTATTTAATCCTTTTATTCCTAAGATCATTAGAATTCAGGTACTTCAGAATAGTGGGACGTTTAATTTAATTCGTTTCAGATCGGCAGCTAGTTTTTTTAGGTGTTGATATACAAAAGACGATCCCGTTGAGCAGATAACTATTAGGCAAATATATGCACAACTTCTGAAAGTTCTCAAAAAATTGTCCCTTCTTCAAAACTCACCTGAGAGAGCAAATCTAACAAACAAATCATGAGCAATAGGTATTCCATAAATAACACATAAAGAAAAGGAAGGAATTTTGTAATAATATCAAGATGTCTGGGCTTCCACCGCAGTTTCGTTGAATAGATTTTGGATTATTTTTCAGAATTACTAGAGCTTAAACAGGGAAACAATTATTAACAAGCGTGAAAAATCTCCCACATATTTTCCAATAGAGACATTACTTTATATCCTACATAAAAGTGTGGACTTTGAGTGAAGACGTGAATTGAATTGCATGCTGTTAGGCGAATAACAGTTGTAAAATATAGATGTTTGGCATAATTCTAGCACTTTTATGAAATCTATTAGCGAATATACAGGGTGTCCCAAAAAGATTGAAACGCGCTTTAATTCTTTAACCGTTAGAGATAAGTAGGTTGATGTAATTTGAAAAAATGTTCAAAATAAGATAGGAGAGAAGATTACATTAAGAAAAAAAATCCACCTATGAATTTTAAAAAGTTACACTTTGTAAATTTTTATATAACCCCACTATGCAAATTTGGTCAATTAGAAAGTTTTTCCTTTCCATCCCAGAAGACCATTAAAAAAACTGCATAACTGTATCTTTAAAACTTTTTAAAGAATAACACAGAAAAAAAATTGACTTATGTCACTTTTCCATACCACTTGAAAGACTTTTTCGTCGGTGAAAATAGGGACCATATCCAAATTGATAATAGAAATTCTTCGATCAAAAAAAGATAATAAGTGTAAAAGAAATATAAAATGGCATTTAAATAGAGTCCTTATTAATGGAGTTAAACAGTTTTGACGAATCATAAAGCATTCTCAAAATGTTTTCCATCAACACCAATACATAATTGGGCTCTTCTAATAATGCTCCTGTAAATATTTTGGAGTTCTCCTCCTGTAATATTTTTGCATGCATTAATTATCTTTTGTTTAAGGTCAGTTACATTCAGTTACATTTCTTTATGTAACTTAAAAATAAATAAAAAAAACTTTAATATACACGTATTAGAAGCGGCTAAATTCCAGTTAAATGAAAGGCAAAAATCGTCTGGCAGTTAATTTGTTAGAATATCGGTTTGACATAAATGTGATGAATTTGAAAAGAATTAAAATTCTACCAGACTAATTTAACAGTATTTTTCTTTTTCATAAATTTTGCTATAAAAATCTGTCAAATGGCTTTTATTGATTTTCAACGAAATCTTATAAAATTTCTAATGTAAATTTAGAATACAAGGCATAAAATTACTTGTCCCTGATAAGATTAAAACAAAAGACAATTCTGTAACTGCATCGTGAATCTACCTTAAATACGCAAAAATGTGTTTTGTAAATAATATAAAAAAATTTATGTGTTTATAAATTGTTGCAAATTTACATTTCCATTTTGGTATATGGTCACTAAAAACAGCGTTCAATTTTCAATTACGCATAACTCACTCAATTTTAAGGATACAGCGATGCGGTTTTTTTTAATGGTTTTCTGGGATGGAAAGGAAAAACTTTCTAATTGACCAAATTTGCATAGAGGGGTTATATAAAAATTTAAAAAGTGTAACTTTTTTAAATTCATAGGTGGATTTTTTTTTCTTAATGTAATCTTCTTTCCTATCTTATTTTGAACATTTTTTCAAATTACATTACCTACTTATCTCTAACGGTTAAAGAATTAAAGCGCGTTTCAATCTTTTTGGGACACCCTGTATAATTTGGATACTTTTTCCCTTACCCTTGTATCAAGCTAATATTGTACAATCTTGTATGATATTGATCAATATTCTCAATATTGTTTCATATTGTTAAATATTGCGCAATGTTGTATAATACAGTGTAACAGACTGTGCTACCTGGGTATAAATTGATAGCGAAATTAGATTGAGAACTACGGTTGTTGTCACAAGATCACATACCAAATTTCACAGGCTTAAATCGTTGGGTTACAGAGTTATTGCGTTTCTTTTAATATTTCAATTATATCATCCAGTTGATAAAATTATCTGAAGCAAATACGAAATGTCCTAGGTAGTACAGTCTGTTGCACTATATTGAGCAATATTGTGTGATATAATATGATATTAAACAATATTGTGAATATTGATCAAATATCATACAATATTTGTGTGCCATTAGGGCGTTACTGTATTGTTTTCTAAGTACTCATAAATATTTATAGACCAAATTTTATAAATTTGGGATGTCCAAGAGTGGGCTTTCACGTTACCGGGATACAAATATTTGAATAATAAAGTTATAAATCATTTTATAGACTAAAAGAATTCCTCAAATGATTTATTTTGCGCAACATTTCGTCTTCAAATCGAAAATGGGGTTTCTAGAAACTAAATTTTAAGACGGGTGTCTTAACATCCTTAAATCCTTTTAGTTTATATTAAAGTGATTGCGATGATGGCAAGAATGAAAACAAACATTTGAAATGGGAACAGATTCTTGTAATAATCTTGTGTTTAATTTTCCCACTTCAAGTAAGTGACTATGTTGTGAAGTCGATATTTCATGAAACTAACAAATTTACTTTAAATGCTTCTTTATTCAGTGTTTTTTAAACTTTTGAGCATATAAAAACTTTTAAAATTTGGTTTCTATGCTCCATTTCTGTGAAGTTACAGCTATTTCGAAAAACTCGCTTCAGTAAAAAAGACGCGGTAGCTTCAGTAAAAATGCTAAATTTAAGCCAAATTCGATTTTTCCTAACTATTGTACGTCAATGTCATGCAAAGTGTTCTCTGCCATACAAAAAGTCCATTGGGGGGGGTTACTCTGTAATTACACCTTTTTTAGAAAATATGTGAAGAAATTGTAAGGAGCTAATACTTGAAAAAGCTTCTCTTTAATACCGATTGTTAATTTCTAATATTAATAACATTTCTTACGAAAACTCATAAATTAAAATATAATTCATAATTTTTTGCTCGAATATGGCATAATTTCTCAATACATTATACAGTTCCTAAGCTGCAGAATAATATATATACTTGTTTAAAGAGATGTTGTAATCATTTTAATGCTTAATAACATTTTAAAAAAAGAAAAGCACAACCTCATTGTTAAATCAAGAACAATTTTTTAATTACCTACAAAATTTTGAGCAAAAGTTTTGACTAGACGGTTTTTGTTTTAAATCTTTTTCTAACAAAATAAATTCTCCAAAATTAAAAACAATTTATTTTTGTTTTATAGCGTTTTTTTTAAATCAATTTCATGAACAAAAAATGTTTAAGTATATTTTAAAACAAATAATTTAAAATATATTTCACGATTTTAATAAAACCCTATAAAATCCTTTTGGAAAATATAGCTAGAAAGATTTTTACCAATATGCATCTGTTAGTAAATTTTTCTTTTATTAATTTATTAAAAATTTGTAATTATGTATTAATAATAATTTATTTCTGCATAAATTATTTAAATCATATACAATTTAAATAAGATCTTATGTCTGTTGTCCGCATCCTGAATATTTGACAAAATAAATTATACTAAACAATATACCAAAAATACAAGATTTATTTACAAATCTCTGTGGTATCAGAAAAAAATATATGATGGAAGACCCGCCCTACCTTCAGTATGGAGCCATATTATTTGAAGCCTACTTTTATAAAAAGTGACAGCCTTCATCATAAATTGATATCATTCGAGGGTATATCGTTAGCTGCTATAGCACTTTTTCCATAACTTGCAGTGATATTTGAAGGTGATGGCCCTTATTTTGATTGAAATGCCTAATTTAACCTACGGACATCAGATTATTTAAATAGATTTTATATGCCCAAATTGATGTGGCTATTATTTCGCAATTACTATCTATAGAGAAGCAAATTGCTATCTCAATAAAATTATAATGAATTTATAGTAAAATAGTCGGAAATTTTTTCAATTAATTATATGTTGAAGATTTAAACTGTTATTATGTACATAATTTTACCTTTACCCTAGTTTTCAATGTAGTCAAAATCCATAAATAAACTCATTGACACGACAAACATCAAACGTCAAGTTGAATTTCATTTCAGCTATAATATATCTTTAAAAAAGGTAAAGAATGCGATTTATCCCGAAAAAGCACTAACCATCGAATAGAAAGACATTTAATGGCAAAAGCATCCAATTAACATGTTGTTTATAATAGTCACGTGATTGTACTTCATAGGCCATGCAGACAAATCCAATTTGTCTTTTATAGCCCCTTAATTGGGTATGGAATTTTCTAGTAGGATCTTTCAAGTTTTGGCTCGTAGTGTAGGAAAATTTTTATCGAGGTTACATGGATCAATCATAAGAATCCGAATTGGAATGGTTTAAGTCCACATTCCATTAGGTAATGCATCCATTTAGCCGCGTATCTTTGCTCTCTTTTAATCGGTAATAGTTTTTATTAAATTGTTAGGAGCCATATAAATAAGTTATTGCTTTACTAGGTCAATAACTTGCTCATAAGAGAAATACATTAACTCCGGTACCCACTTATATCAAACCCGAGATACCATAAATAGATCTTTCAAAACAAACTCTTCCTTCCAATGAAAAGTAAGATACGATTCTTCTTGAAAACTCCATAATATACCTGTTGGGAGACTATAAAAGTCGCAGCGTTCATTGGAAAAAACATTTAGAGAGTTAGTCTTGCACTAGCTCATTACCCGCTCTTTGAAGACCAATACTGTTTCTATTTAGTTTTTGTAAGTGCTGTTCTTTGCGTGTACTTCGCTTTCGATTCTGTTACTCGTGCGTCAAGTTTTCTAGTGGAATAACGCGTTGTTTTTCATTATGCAATATGTTGAATTTATTTCAATGTATACCCACAGAGCATTTTCCGTAGAAATTTCCAAAATTAAGAAATTATCACGTATGTGTTCTGCGATCATCTGATTCTGGTCGACGAACACTACGAATTAATATATTTATGTGTTGCGAATCAAAAATATTTATTAAATTCTTTTGATCGCGTCCACAAGAATCGTGTTCAGAAATGTTCTTGCTTTCATTTGCGATCAATATCTACACTTTCTTTTTTTTAAAAGTCCAACTTTTTCAGGGAAAAAAATAATCGAAAAAAAATTTTAGACACTTTTTTTTATTTCTCCTAATTCACTGATATAACTAGCTCTATTGGGTTCTGTCCTCGTCTCGGCCAAAGACCGCCGTGTTGGCTAATGGCAGTTGGGGCACGTTAAATAGGTCGAGACTGCAAAGTCCTCCAAGTTCCCATAACAACACGATACCTCTGGGGGTACTGAATCAGGGATGAGTCAGTCTCTGATTTGGATCGAAATTCTGACTTGCGGATGGATGAATGAGTTCGATCGCCCCCTAAAAAGGGTTGTGTCGTGTGTGTGAGCTACAAGTCAGACTTCTGCCCTCTGGGTGCTCAGGGGTCTTTACCCTCAGAAGCTACTGCACCACCTTTCCGTGAAAACACGGACACGACAACAACTAGCTCTATTCTTAGTGTTAGATTTCATAGTGATATAAAAGACGATTTTTTGAAAAGTTGTCGCAAATTAAATTTGAAAATAATGTTGTCTAGATTATTATAAAAAATTAATTAGAAAACGAGTAATAAAAATCTCTAAAAATTAACAATGCAATTAATATTAGAACAAGATTAAAATTTTAAAAGTATAACATTCAAGATACTTTTGTTGATCAAATAAAATTATTTTAACATTAAAAATTATCAATATTAGCATTGGTGTATTTTATTTTCTTTATTTCCCACAGAAAAAAAAGTTAAAATCATAAAATAGAAAGTTTAAAAAAATCTAGTTTTTTTTTGTATAAATTGATTTTATGCTAAAAATACAATCAGTGCTGGGATTAGCAACTGCCCTCTCCTTTATTTCTAATACAAAGTATCATGTTACAAAGTACAAATTAAAAACAAAGTAAAGGATTTTTCCTATTAGTATTAATTTGGAATATTTTCTTTCCTCTGAATAATTAAACCAATCCTTTCTTATGGTCTGATTTCTAATTTGCATGTTCCTGCATGCATGTTGTTTATTCTAATGAAGCATTACAAATTACTTCTGTTCATTTAAATTTAAAAAAGTTTTAACAATACCTTCAATGTACGCCACTCACAGAACAATTAATTGGTTAACTTTTTATTTAGCCTTCAGAGCTTTTGGTAAAATGCAAAGCCAAAATTAAATGCCAAGTGAAATATACAAAAAGAGTAATAAAAATGCTTTAAAGATGGCTCATGAGGGGAGGACCGAAATATCAATTATTGGAGTGTCTTCAAGTCAAATTCTTTAAAACTAAATACACCTTCTCTAACAATCTAAAAATATGAACTGAAAGGAAACAAAATCTAAACCTAAGCTAAAACTGGTATTTCTAGTTCACACATTCTTTTCAATAAAATTACATCCTTAACATTCAACAACATTAAATACACAATTTATTATCATATAGTATTGTATTATATATTATATAAATAAATTCTATTAGAGTTTCACTGTGCAAATGACAAATTTCAGCCAACACAGCAGTGCATGTCATTGAAAATGAAGTTAAGCTCAGTTGTCTTTTCAGATTCAAATTAAATGGCTTAACATGGAATGAAATACAACTCATTCAGATTTAAAAAGAACTTAAAGGAAGGTCCCCTGATGTTCTAAACAGGATTTACTAATAAAAAATGTTACATTTTATTAATGGCTAGAGATTAATAATTTTATCCAGAAATGTATGATGTTTCATTCTTGCAGTTACATGAGGTCTTCAAAGGCAATTTTAAAAAAGTGCTTATAGAAAATAACACATAAGCAAAAACCAAAAGTTAGTCCCTCTTCTGAAATTAAATCTTTATACTTTAAAGAGAACTTTAAATAGAAACTGAATTATTTAAGCCTAATAGCTTTTTACACTTTTAAAGTCTTGGCAGGATTTCTATAAATCTTAAAAAATCTGAATGTCTATAATTAAATTACATAACAACACTGTTTGGTTTCATCATACATTTTTATAATTCTTAAATAAAATATAGCATATCTACTATCAAAATGGAAAATGCTGGGTTTTAAGAATTATGCCAAAAGCATAATCAGGTATTCCGAATATCATTGCCAGACACCAAACAGTATTAATATACATATATATCAATGCCAAACATATGAAATCGAGAAGTATGATTTTTCTCCCTTCAATTCACATTTTTTAAAATAAAAAGTGTTTCAATCCAGCTAGTGAGAGAGAATAAAGTATACACACTTTTTTTACAACAATCCCTATGCATACAAATCCACCCAGATTATATATATATATATATAATAGAATTGCATGATAGAAACAATTCCATGATTCACAGAAAAAAAGTGTCAAGCTTTAATAGTAAATGTGTTTCACAAGCAATGGAAGGCGAAAAAAAAATTATTATTATTAATTATATAATATTCACTTAGCTTTATTTTACAGTTTAAAAATGATGGCAAAGTCAACGTCCTAAAGTTTTGGCTCACTTTACTATATTGATATGAAAAGCCATTTAGTCTTTGGATAACAAACTATTACATTTTTTTTTAATAATCAAAAGCTTATCTATGAAAAGGAAACTAAATACTTTTCAAATATTTGTTTTTGGTAAAAGGAGACGGAGTGGGTTATATTTTCGACATCTTCCAAGAAAAAAGATATCTTAAATCTTTTGTTGCTAAAAGACTTCTTTGAAACTATTATATGTAGAAGATTCAATAAGAGTTGCCGCTGTTTTAATATATAATTTGGGTTAATATTACTCTGGTTTAATACATAACAGCAAAGTGTTGCACTTTCATTATTTAAAGTCCTTTCTCTATTATGGTAATTTCCTCCATAAAGAAAGGCAAGATATAAATAATTTCTAAAGAAGTTTCTTTTCTTGATATGTTAAAAAAGAAATCTTAAGAAAATAATTTATTTAATTTTAAATTCTTCATGATGTTCAAGAATATCATATTGTAACAAATTAATATTTAAAAAATTTAACTAAATCAAGCATTGGTTAGACAAAGTTCATCATCTTTTTTCTAGATTCTTTGATAAGAGTAATTTTTACTATATTTAACAAAATAATGTTTACAGTGTAGCATTTTTACTTTGCATAAAGGCACTGCAATAAAAATTTAAACATCTTTAATATGCATAATATATTAATCAAACAATATGCTAAGGTTTTAAATAGTTTATAATGGTTCTAATTTGTCTCAAAATAAAATCAAAATATATATTTGATACAAAAAAGGCATAATATATAGTTTCTAATGATATTTCTATTGCTATTGCCCACCATTACTTTTTTTTATAACTGTGACAAATGATAAAAAAATATCAAGCATAATAATTTAAAGTTAAACAAGAATGGTAATGCATATTTCTTAAGGAACATCAAAATAATTTATCTTTTAATAAGTTTAATATTTCGTTATTTATGCAGATAATATTAACTTAAAAAAAAGAACCTTGCAGATTACCGATTCCTACCCACATGAGTTATACATAGATTGCTTAGAGAAACGACTTCAAAAGTAACACTATTCGAATAGAAATAATTCTTATTTTTCACAGACTAAAAACACAGCCAGAAATTTTTGCACTGAAATTCTTGACTTTGAAGGATGTTTAAAATATTGTTTTCCTCACAATCAATAGATAAATGATAAAACTTTTTCAGAATATTGATACAAACATGAAAATTCTCATTAATTGAAGCAAAACGTTTTTGCAGAAATTTTTATTATAAGCAATACAAAACTTTTAGACGGATATCAGTGCAATATCACTCCATCAATGGCCACTATGTGAAGAGATTAATATTCAATATTGAAGGGGAAGTTAGGATCCTTTTTCAACCTGAAAAGAAAAAAAAAAAAAATCTATAAAAATCTAAAGCTATGATATGATTACCTTCTTTTAGTTAAAAATATATTGTTTTTCCCTTAATATCAATTGCAGATTTAAAAAAAATTATCAAAATTACAGAGTTACCAAGGTTTAATTTTTTTTTTTTTTTTCACCCTTGAAATGTATTTGTAAACATTTTTTCCGCTGGCACAAGAGAAAGTACACAATTAGCAATCATATGTTAGTTTCAATAAAATAACAATATTCTAGTTTTTATCGGTGGAAAAAAAACAAAGGGAGGAGAGAAAGGATTTAACATTTCCTGAAATAATAGCATATTAAACAAATGTTCCTAAGTTACAAGCAGAAATAAAAGAAAAGGTTTTTCTTTATTATTATTTACATTTTTCCTATACGACAAATTCACATGTTAAAAGTAAAAAAAGATGTTGATCATGTTCCCTAATTTAAAGTTATACAAAATTAAAGATATAAAAAGAAAGAAAAATAAAATACAAAATATTCTAGCTACCATGATACAAATCTTCAATTATTACAAACAAAACACAAATATTACAAGATCCCTCTCCACTCTTTCTCAAATCATACACTTGAACACCTATTTCCAAAATTCGAGCAAATTTTTCAGTTATCAGTTTTTTTTTTTTTCTTTTTTCTTTAGAAAAGGAAAGTTGTGTTGCAAATATTGAGCCCCCTCCCCTGATTTTTCTGTTTTTAAAGTTTCATAATCCTTTACATATACTAATTTTGTTTACTGTAAATAAATTGGAGGATTTAAAACACCTGCACACAATTTCTCATGGTATCATACACAGTTCTTAAAACCATTAAACAATTTTGTTTCCATGCTACAGCAAATATATCCTTATTATGCCAAATCCACTTTTTACAAGCACATTACAATGTGAAAGCACAAGAATTATTTTTATGACTTTTCAAGTATTCAAAAACCACAAAACATTAGAAAAGAAATCCTCTAAATATATTTCCAGAATGAATGAATCTAGATTTCTTTTCAAACTGGACTTTTAACTTCAAACTGGATCGTTGCCCATTTGGAACACATAATGGAATTTTGTACTTAGAATTAAAGAAACAAATCAACCATTTACTTTGCTCACAATATTGCATTGTTTTTAAATATACATGGATTTAAACAAGATTTAAGTTTTAAAAATAGCACCATTTTTGGATGCACATTAAAATACTTTTTTGTAGTATTTTACACAAATATTTTTTTTTTAAAGTGTCAATTTAGTTTTAATAGCTCTTGTCACTATTCCAATGCCGAAATATTTTCTCAGTCTTGGAAATTTGACCTCTATGCATCAGAAGAGTGAAGTGACTGAAAATGAGATGAGATTCTGAGGTGTTTAGTTTATAAAGTTATAGCAATAATTCTGCAATTTTTAAAAAGGTCAGCACTTTTTTAGATTAAATTTTTTGAATTCCTTGTACACCCCAATTTTTATGGAAAATGACCAAATTCCCTGCATTTCCTCAATTTTATACATGATTCTAAATTCCATGTTTCTTTTTTTTTTTCTCTTTGGTTTTCAAGATTACATGAAAACCCTAACTTACAAAGTATGTCATATCTGTAAATATTTGAGCTACTTGAAGTGCATCAGTTTTAATGAATTCATATTTTTCTTTTGACTTACATGGTATATAAGAAAAAAAAAAAAGGATGCCAGGCAAAATATTTAAAAATAATAATAATAAACAGATAAGCAATGAAAATTTTAAAAATTAACATAAATATCATGTCATATCATGGTTTTAATGACACTAATGCAAACCTTGAAAATGCCACAGTAGTTTGAGATAAACAAGATTTTGTGGACTGATCAAGTGGTTAATTGCTAGAGGTAGTGGATGAAGATATAATTTGAAGTGTTATCATAAGCAATTTTGCTATTCATAATAAAATAATTTTAGAATCTAAAGGATAGATTTAATAATTGAAAAAATCTAACATTGTGTGGACTACAAAATAAAGTGGCAAAAGAGATTCCTAGTTAAACTATACCACAAAATCAATTAATTAAAGTATGCTGAAATATGTAATTAACTTTTTTGAATCAAAACATACATTAAAACTTTAGCTGCAATCATGATAAGCAGCAATTGAACTGAATCAGCTTAAAACAGGTTATAGAAAACTGTCACAAATTTTTATTCTCATCAAAGTATATTTAAATAAGGAAAAAGTACAGTAATGACGAGATATAAATAATTGCTTCTATATTTCTCTCTCTCTCAAACATACACACATAATAAAGTAAGGAATGTTTGAAATAGAAATTTTGAAGTAATTGCATTTCATACACTGCCTGAAATCTGTTCATACCGATTCTCCTTCCATCAAGATGTTGCAGATTCATGCCAGTGGATTATTCATGTGATGCGATCTCTTTCTTTTTAAAAAAATTATATATGTATTCTCTTTACTATAAAAAAAATTCTTAATGATTCTTTTTACGCAGCTATTGAAATAAATATACTGGATAACATCAATATTGGTGATCCTAGAAATGATAGGGCATTGTTTCCTATTTCAACGTAGAGCTAAATGGAATTATAGGAATTTCTTCAAATTGGCTGTTAAACCTGACTGTTTAACATTAAACAATGCATTTTATCAACCATATCCAAGGCTTCCAAAATTTTACAAAACCTTACTCCAACTTTAAAGCTTATATATTGTTATAAAAGAATTTTTTCAGTGCATAATAAAGGAAAGATATTGGAATCCATCAGTTACTTCAAAAGTTACTAGCAAATAAAGATAGTTCATAATACCCATAGACTGTAATAAGAATACTCTTCAAATTAGCAATTCAAGTAAAAAGCTAGAAAATACATTCATATCACTTTTTCATTACTCAAAACTTCTGAATCAAATGAAAACAATATAAGTTACTTAAAAAAAATTTAAATACATACTTTTAATGTTTTCTGATCCTATTTAATTTTTAATATTAGTTCTCAAGGACATCAAAAATTGCTATATAGGTTTTTATAAGGTGTGTTTTTGTAATAAAGTCTGGAAGCCAAATTTTATATTATGTCTGATTATTATAAACTTCTTTGAAAAGTATAGAAGATTCTAATAACATTTAACATTTTTTTTAAAAATACCGGCTTATTTATCCTATTTAGGTATCATCCGATTGTGGATTGAATTCACAGGTGGAACATACTCATTATTTCAGTAGCCATTATCTTGAGGATACAACACCGAAGGTGTTGAATATGAAGGTTATTTCAGTTTTGCTGAAACTTTGTACAGAATTGACCAGCCTTATGAAATTATTAATTTTGGGAGAGATTGAAGCTATTGTTTGCAAAATCTATCATCATATTTTAATTTTAAAAGTAATATTTTTTGTATATAATTATTTCAGAAAAAAAAATTATTACAAAATACCCATTTTGGATATTATTTCTTGTAAGTATTACAAAGAATGAAAAAAAAAATCAGTACAGCAGTAAGTAAAAGAAATTAAAAGACACAGTTTAAACCACAGCATTATCTTGATGAAAGCAGCATCACTATATGTTTATTTTAACCTTACAGAATACTGCTTTACATAATGAGACAATTTAACACGTCAGATAGTATTTTAAATGTATCTAAGTCATAACCATTTGTGAAAATGGTGGATGCTACCTTAATTATTGAGGATTCAAAGTGAAAATAACATGGAATGCATTCTATGCTATTACAATACTTTAAATGGTAAGTTTTGCAAGGGGAAAAAAAACCCCTGTGACTAAGTACTTCTTTGAGACTTCAAATATTTTGAGTAAACCAAAGCTATGTAATTAGATGCAAAGGAGATGGGAAAAATCAAAAGCCCATACATTTTATCTTTGAATTTAAATGATAAATAAAGAAATTTCAAAAATATGAATAAAACAATTTTAATATACATATATGATAAAACAGAAAATAGATAAATCCAATTAAAGAAAAACAGTACATATGTAGTAGTGCATTTTACAATAAAAATATATTGTTTTTCAAATGCTGCCTAGAAATTAAAAAAGAAGCATTTGTCGAAAGTGATATAAAAAAGTCAAAGCATTAAAAAAAATATCAATGCAACAATTGTTACAAAAATTGCTATCATAAATTGAATTAAAAATTTACCAGTTTAGATGACAATAGCGATAGTTTTCTGTGAAGTTGCCAATAAGATCCATTTCTTCAGGAGTAAGTTCAAAGTCAAAAATCTAGACAGGAATTTCATAAAATATTTAAAACAATATTTATGGCAAAATCTTAAAATATATTTTTTAAATTTGAGAGCTGCATCAATACATACAAATATATATATTAATTCATATCTTTCCAAATGCATTTTCAAAAAACTAAATCGACTTATTAAACATGAATTATCATTGAATCGTTTTAGTAAAATACAAATATTAAAATACCGAAATTAATGACACATTTCTTTAAAATAATATTTTCAAGATACCTCAAAGTTATTCCGAATTCTTTCTTCTGTCACACTTTTAGGAATAACAATTATTCCACGCTGAGCATTGAATCTTAGCAAAATCTGGAAGAAAAAAATTAAAGTTAATCAATGAAAAAAAATAATTAAAAATGCATTTTAAAACAATAAATAAAGCATTCAAGTAAAACTGTAAATTAAAAAAAACTCTCACAAAAGTGGATGATTTTAATTTAAAAATATTCAATTTCAATACAAGATAGTAAAAATGTATATTGAGAGCAAAAATTATTTTAAAAATTGAAGCCATTTTTATTTCTTCTGATAAGAAGGTTTGTTTCCAGCGTATGCTCCTGAACGAGTTCTTAGCTTGTGCGAGTTAACAAAATCAAACCTCCAATTTCACAAAACTTTCTTCTGATACTATAACTTCAAATCAGGACAAAAATAATCCAACAAATAGCATAGTATTAAAACAATAGTGTTTTTAAAATTATCTTCACAAATTGTGAAACAGAGCATAGAAGGGGGAAAAAAATCTAAAAAAGAAAATATGTTACAATAAAACAGATTTTAAATTTTACACATGATTTATCTGGGAAAATATAAAGCAACATACTTGAGCAGGACTTTTGTTGTGCTTCTCAGCAATCTCTTTAATTCGTGGGTCAGCCAAAACAGAAGGTTCATCAGGTTTCACCCTTTTTTTTAAAAAATTGCATATTAAAATTTATTTATTGGTCAACTAATGCATTTCAAGCAACTGTAATTTTTCATATTTTAAAAATACACAGTAAACATATTAAGTTATTCCACATATCTATCACATAATTAAAACAGTTTCAACAGTTTTTGAATTTTATTTTTTTCTGAACTATCATCCCAATATATATAAATAAAAACTGGTAATGTGTGTTAAAATTAAAATAAAACTTAGAAGTATTAAGAAACTTGATAATAATTTATTTAAAAAAAAATGCAAGCACTTATGAAGAACTCATTATTAAAGCAGATTTAAAATAAAAGAAAATCAAGAACAAAAAAATGAATAAAAATAATAATAATAAACTGAAAAAAAAGTCTTAATATGTATGCAAACACTTATTGACATTAGGATAATAAAAGCATTATAAATACAAGCTTCCCATAGATTAAAAGACACAACATAGATAAATTTTCCAGTTAGGCGAAATTTAAAATTTTACTCGGCCAAGTTTTGAATCAACAAAATTAAATATTTATAACTAAATGAGATTTCTTATAAATTAATAAACTTATTCCGTTATTAAACCAATCAATGAAATGTTTCATACATTTAAAATACTGTAAGAGAATGAAACTATTTAATTGTATTTGGTTTTTCCCCTTACACCCAAAGGAAAATATAATATTTAATGTTTTCTTTTAAAGATTAATAATACATTTAATATAAAAAACAAATTCATACACAATAACTAAAACTATTAAGAAATTTCATTTTTATTTTGAACAATTAAAAGAAAACCATGCAGTTATATGGTTTAGCATTTTCACAAATATATTTTAGAATCATTACTTTATTACTGTTAAGCATATCTGAATGTCCCTCCCCCAAAAAATCTAGAATGGATGAAATGAATCGAATCATAATAAAAATTTTAAAAGAAACATCAATTCAATTCAACATTTAAATTTCTAGATTTGTTGAAAGAAAAACCATTTTATCTAAATCAATTATCATTGCTAAACAAGCATCTATATTAAATTAAAGATAATATTTTATGTGCAAACTGATAAACAAATAAAAAAAATCATCTTGAATTTCTTTAAAATAAAAAGTACTTATTGAAAACCAGGAAAACAATGTAATTACTCAAAATATCAAGAACAGAATTACTGAATATATAGAAAAGCTTCTGCATTTAAGCATTAAATATATTGCACATTTTATTTAATAGGAGGGGGGGGGGGGCATTAAGCAGGTTAAAATTCTGCATCAATATTTATTATCAGTATTTATTCAATACAATTCTTATAATGCACTAAAATTTTACATCTAATCCTTCCAGAGACTGATCTAAAAAGATGCACCATCAGAGTAGTAAACAATTTGCTTTTGTGACAGTAATATACCAATTTACAGTTTAAAGACAATTTTTCCTTCACTTTAAGCTTCAGATATTTTCAGTTTTAGTATCTGATACAAAAGAAAATTTCTCCAATAAAATGCTTTAAATAAATATTATTTAGAACTTAGAAACGATGTATGTTAGTAGATATATAGAAAAGAGTATCAGATTTAGAAATTAATAATTGGGAGCTGGTCTTTCGAATTCAATCTTTGGTTTTCATATCAAATTGTTGCATTGATATAGAAAATACTCACATCAATAAATTTGCAGAACTGCAAAACTAATGATGGCATAATTGTTAACATAGACAATAGAATTTCACACCAAAATCCAGTTTCAAAACAAATTTTTAAAAATGCCAGCTTGATAAAACATCTTGATTTAATTATAAAATTTTATAAATTAAGCAAAAAATTCTAAATAGAACATATTTCCTGACAAGAATTAGGTATAATTCTTGTTACAGAATTAGAATAAACAATCATTTGTTAAAATTAGAATTACCAACAAGGCAAAAGGAAAGGAAAGATATTAGTTGGCAAGAAAAATGTGGTTGAATTCAGAATTCCTCAACCTCAAATGAGGTTGAGATGAGAATGAAACCTCAAATGAATTTTGTTTTGATTAATATTTGTGGGAAAATCAATAATCTAATTTTTTTTTTAATTTATGAAATTTTTATCTTTATACTACACATTTGTCTTCCATAAAAGTGTTATCTCAGAATTTGGCCTTTGTTTTTTTTAAAAAAAAGGATAATTTTATACATATAGTTATATTTCAACTAAGTGACTTTAATGCTTCTTCACCCTCTCTTTAAAGCAAAAAATCATAATTTTTGAAAAATGTTGTGCAATATAATGGTTAGGTCTGTCTCATTAATAACTAAATGAATTATGTTTTCAGTTTATAGCTATGCCCAGTATATCACAGAATACTCGTTTAATTCCAAGTCTTCAGCTAGAAAAAAAATAATAAAACAAAATTTTAACACTATTATTGCGATAAAATTTATTCAGTAACCATACAAAATCTTTTTATTTTTCACATTCATAAATGCTTCACATTTATAAATTTTAGATAGCACTTTTTATTGACTTCAAATTATAAAAATGAAAAAGATGGGATATTCAGGAGATACATTATACATCAAGGAAAGATTGTTGAGGCCTTTTCAAGAAGAGCAACAGAAGTCACAGATCATAGTAAATTACAATCTACATTAAAAAAATTAAGATGTTTCTAATAGCCAAGATTAACAAAAGGATGAAGAGTATATTATTTTTTTTAAAAAAGCACAGGTCAGAAGAAAATGAATTACCTCATCATTTCTTAAGATAATTGGAAATATTGGTATTTACTTCAATAATTTAAGAATGATAAATGCAAGCTTAATAATTTCTCTTCAACATGCATGAAAAATTTTTGAAAACAATAAGTGAAGTTCATCCAGATACAACCAAGTGCAATGCAAGAGTAAAAGAGTTTGGTGGCCTTATTTGAGCATCAAACTGAAATTATGTTATCTAGCGATTCATGTAGAAACATCTGTCACGAAAAAAACCAATGATTAAACCTAAATTTCTGCAATGCTAAGGAAGACAGGTAAGATAAATTTATTGAAATTAAAAGAAAATTGGTATACTCAGAACCGTAAATACTTGAGATTCTATGTTATGGATGTATTTGAAAATCAAAAAGCATCAACTGTCACCAATCACATGAAGCTAATATTTTCTAAATATAGCATGCCAGAAATAGTTTGAAGTGAATGCAGATCGCTGTTTTCAAATTTATTGATGGAATTAGAGACTAAACTTTTGTTGAAAAAAGAATGGAATTGTATTTATAATAAAATATCATCCTAGATATTATCTTAGCAAAGAATTCATTTAAAAATTTTAATGCCATTTTAGGAAAACACTAATTTTGAGAACACCTTTAGGGAATGAATATAATCCTGCTGATCTCTTGATAGAACATAAAGAAGAGTTAACAAACCTATGAAAAAGTAAAGCTTATGCTTAAAATTTCAAAGGCAAAATATATCAGTAGAAAAAAACTGAAATATGTAGCAAATGAAAAATATATAAATCATCACAGAAGCAAAGACATTCAAGAACTTGAACATAAGCAAACTGAATAGATTGCAAACTAACAATCTTGTGGAAGAATATTTGAAAAGCATGCAGCTTCTCTATATTACTCAAGAGAAACTACTAGAACTATAACTGCTTTCATTTTTGATAACTTTTTGGGCAATTACTATACAATCAAGATGGTATAGGAGAACTGAATACCTCCCAAGAAATTCCTCATACATGATATTTCCAAAACAGATACCAGTTTCCAAAACCTATCCTAAAATTTGCCTGGAACTAGCCAATGAGCTGGAATTAACCAACAGATGATGCCCTAATATTTTGCAGAGGGTTTGTGAGATAAGTGATGGACATTGTAACCTTCAAATAACAGGATTCCACTCTTTCTGAGATAAAAATTTAACAACTCTTTCTTCAAAAAAGTTACTCTCCCTGTTTTAAAGGCAATTTGAAATATAATGAATTTATGTACTACTAACAGTTAATTTATTAGTTTGATACAAAAGTAGCTGACCAAAAATTTTCATCTAAATTACAATATACAATGATTTTGCATTTAAAAATAATTATATATATATATATATATATATATATATATATATATATATATATAT
>JAPMOQ010036670.1:185542-254160 GCA_026543055.1 Argiope trifasciata | reverse complement strand
TATATATATATATATATATATATATATATATATATATATATATATATTGGCATGGCATTTAAAAAATTTATTGAACAAGAACAGGAAATTTCATAATAAGAAATACAATTTAATTGATAAGACATATTTTATATCATTAGTCAACACTGCTTTCACTGCTAATTTTTTAAAATATATCCCCCCCCCCTCTTCAATTGTATCTTTTCATTTTCTTTTTTAAGTTCATTGCCTTTTTTTTTAGAGAAAGGAGGTTTAAATTCATTTTTCTTTCAATATCTTTCTATCTACAAGGTAATTCTCCAAACATTTTCCTTTGCAATAATCTTATTTTCTTTTTTATTGCAAGGTTATTTGAATTTTTTGGGGAAAAAAAAATTGTTCTTTTAGATTTTCAACTCCGATTTTTTTAATTACAAGAAAAAAGTTTGTTCTACATCAGCTTATCCATAAGAAAATATCAAACATACCTGTGCCATTTTCCACAATCAGCTTAAGTTTTTATATTTTCTAATCTCTTACAATAATGATAAGAAATACCATTTTTGATGGATTGTGTTTCATACAATTTGAAGAATTTGGTATTGCTGCTTTACTTAGAAAAGACTTAAAAGCTGATTTGTACACAATTACATTTATTTTCTTTGTTATAGCAAATTTTTCAACTTGTTACAATAATACTATTTACTAAAATAACAATAATTACTACTGAATCCAATTTTCTTCAATCACAACAGCTTTAAAAACCTAGCTTTTCTGTAACTAATTAGTGAATTTCCTAATATATTTATTAATATCTCCAAAACAAATGCTTGCCACAATAATTTTAATTATAAACTTATTGTAGCATGCAGCATCCATCTCAAACCACAAGTGACAACACCCTGTCCGTAATTTTACTACTAAATTGATTCATTGTTTTTGATGTACTTAGGAATCACTATGAGCATGATCAAGAATATACTTCCCTCACTATTTTCAATTTTGCATTGTATATAGATAAGTTTTCTTGAGCATAAGAGAGAAGGAAATTGTACCAAAATAGAAAAATAACTTTTTGTAAAGTCTTGAAACAAAAATTACAGCCTTAATAGAGACAGCAGATTTTGATAAATAGAGCATTTTTAAGGCTTGTTTGTGAACCTAAGAACTTAAATAATAACCGAGAGAAGTGAGATGTAATTTGTATGAATTTAGAGGAAAAAGTTTGTTCCTCAGCTGTGGGAATATTTAATGGTATGATTGTAAAGGATAGGCTTTTATTTTCAACATGTACAGAAATTTATCTATAATTTTGTAGTGTACCTTGTTTTATTTGAGTTAAAAAAGAAATCAAAAACAATATTAATTAAAAAGTTGATTAGGTTTTATTTGAAACAGAGGAGAGGAGGCTTAATTTCATTCTTAACAGTTTGCAAAAGGAATTGTTTTCATTAATATATACACAAGTAAAATAATCATGTGCAGAATTTTAAAAATGAAAGATTTTTGAGAATATTATGACTATTTTTGAACAATATCTGAGATTCTGTTCAACACTGAATCAAGTTTCCATAGATAGAGAAGCTGTAGCAATATTATATTCAATTTATAAATAGGACTGATGATTATCTATGATTAAATAATTATTAAAACTTGATTAACTAATAAAGTATAAAATTCAAATTTTGGTAATTTCAGATTTAAAATGATAGTACTTATAAACGTTTTTAAATAAGTCAGACCAAAGATAAAAAAAATATACTTAATGAACCAGAAAATCAAATGAATAATCAAATGAAAACTTTAAATAAAAGTATTCTTTAATCAGGAGAAGAAAAAAAATGTGCTTCTGGGAATTCAGTTATTCTTTTAGAAAGAACAGTTATTAAAGGAATTTAATGTAAATTTATTTTGGGCAAATAATGACAATTATGTAAATACTAAAAATTGTCAATAGAAATAATTTTGTGAAAGTATAAATAAAATTCTTATTAAATGTGAATGAGCTTCAACAACAACTATATCAAGATTAAAACAATAAATATCACTTTACCATGGCCTGTCAGGCGAACCAAGAGGGCTGTAAGCTGTCACTGCAATATTGTGACTTTTGCAAAATTCAATTAATTTATTTTGATTAAGGTATGGATGACATTCCACCTATAAGGAGAATAAAAAATTTATATCTTAATAGCATTACAAAGAACATTAAAGTAATGTTTGTGAAATCTATGTTGATAATTGAGATTCACACATACTTATTTAATTATACCAGTTTATATTATTTACAGTAAAAAATGTAAAAATTTAATAAATATAATAAAGCATATAAGCAAATATTTTCTTTCTAAATATTAATACCAGATATTCATCAGTAAACTGGTTTTTAAAATTTCATATTTTTAATGCAATTGACTATTAATAAATATCCAACATTGCTTGCATAGTTGCAGGAAGAGTTTATATAAATCATGGTTAACAAAATAACATATTTTCTATAATCAATGTAGAAGCCTTCATTAATATGTAATTGACTACAACAAATACAAAAAAAGCTAAATTGATCTACAAAGGAAGAAGGAATTTATGTTACATTATATAATTTTCACTTAATTGAAATAATTTTTTCTGAGCAAAAATAAGTATTTGCATCAGAAGTGGATATTTTAAAACTGGTGTTTTCCAAATAGTATCAGTTAATAAAACTGACTTTTGATATTTTATTATCTTTCAAGAAGAATGATAATGAAGTTGCAGACTATAAGTAGAATAGTTATAACAAAAGAATGAAGTTTCAAATAAGAGGCAATAGCTTAGAGGGCTTGGATATAGAAGGATGTTTTCAAAAATTTAAGTTTCTAATGCTTTTTGTTAATATTAAAAATATCCACAAATCCATTATTAAAATTTGCAAATCAATTATTCTTTGAGATTACCAACTGCAATTCAAATAATCTTCATTGTTAGATATGAATCGGGTTTCTTCTTATAACATTAGTGACATATATTTTATTTATGCAGTATGAAGAGATTTAAAAAAGAAGAATCCATTTTATAAACCAACAACTTCTCTGCAAAATATGCCCAAATTTACTGAAAATAAATATTATTCAAAGCAATTATACTAATATTATGCAAATATAATTGCAAATGTAAAATTGTAAGTACAATACTTATAAACAGTTGCAAACATTTACAATCAATTATTCACTACATAATACTAGCATAAAATTAAAAAAAAAAAAAAAAAAGAAACCCCACAGAAACAACTAATGTCAATGCAAAAATTGCAATAAGCATGTTTAAAAAAGATTCCTTTATTTAAATATAAATAATTTTAAAATGACACACCAAAAGACATTGTTCATCACTTGAAACCAGCAATACAAACTTATTAAAATTTTATTTCATAATTTAAGATTATGTGTTTTGTTGCATTGCATTATCCAATATATTATATATACTGTGTTATGTAATATCTACTATTTCATTTTACTATGTAGTACACTGCACTGTACAAAATTATTATAATTATAATGCCTCCCTTTTTGCAAAATAGTCGTTTTGCCACAAATATAAGAGCAATAAAATTAGTAGTTTTATTACAAAATAAAAGCATCAACTTCATCAGAAAATATTCAAGCAGTTTACATTTAAAATACACATAATCTTTATAGTAAGTTCATTTTAAAATGTACCTGCAGCACAGTAGGCTTGATTTTGCAAATGGACAGAATGGTCTTAATTTGTTCACTGTTAAAATTGGATAGACCAATAGATTTCACAAGGCCTTTTTCATAAACTTCCTCCATGCCCTATAGGAGAAATATATAGGTATAAATATAAATTGATCCAAAAGGCAAAATATGCATGAGGAAATTTAACATTTCAAGATGTATTGTTTAAGGGGAAAATATATACAAAATACAGTTAATAAAAATATTACATACAAATGTAGCACATTTTATTTTCTCTAAAAGTATGCAAAGCTACACTTTATATATGGATGCCTTCTGTTTTTTGTTATAATTTTAAATTGACAGTTAGAGTAAAAGTATAGAGTAGTAGGAAAACACTGAAGTTACAAAATCTTTAGAGTTAATTGTATTCTGAGCCTACTATTTAAGACTATTACTTCTAGTAATAGTTGAAATTAATAGACCATTTTGAAATTAATTTTATCAAATATCAAATAGCAGTAATAATACTAATTGTACCAAGGCAGAAATTACAAGAAAGAAAAATAAGATTAAAAAGCTTGGATTTGTAAAATTATATGCTTAGTCTCCTATTAGCAGGAAGAATTGCAATATTAATTATTCACCATTATAAAGTTTGAAACAAGCTTCTCTTCAATTTTGTTTCTTTTATAATGGAAAAAAACTCAGAACTTTATATTCTTTAAAATACATCTCATTGCTAAATTGTATCTAATTATGAAATTTGGACAATTTTGATTAATATTCAATCCACAATTTTTCATAGTAAAATTATAATAAGTAAGCAATAATTCTCTGTTGATGCAAATGCAATCAGAATACCCTGATATGACTTAATACCATACTTTTTTCTTCCTTCTTACTTTTTTTTTAAGAAATAAAAATTTAATTTTCATATTATTTTGATATTCTTTCAACATCAATTTTAAAATAGTTGACATCAGTCCGAGATATAAAAATTGACATTCCTTAAAATTAGAAATAAATGAAATTCATGCAATTGGCAACAAAGAATTTTTACAATTTCTTTTTTTTTATAAAATCTGTATACATTCCAGAGGCGATTCTGACTTTATATAAAAACATCCAGATAACTTGCAAAATGTAAGACTGGCACAATTTTAATAATTCCATTGCTTATATAATGTACATATATAAGCATATTAAACAATTTTATTATAACAGATTTTTGGAAAACAAAAATAAATTCTTCTATAAGAATAAAAATTGACACATCTTTCCTTAATAAGCAGTAGTTTTTAAATTTTGTGATGTTCCTGTTTTCAAAAAAGTTGATTTAGCAGACTAAAATTGCGAATTCGAGTACAATTATCAGAAACATTTTAAAATTGCTGACTTCAATTTTTCCTATATAATAAAATAGCTATTACTCGCTACTCTGTTTGCATGGAAATTTTTATGTATATGTACGAAAAACTATCAAAAAAAATGACAAATAAATTAAAACAAAAAACTAACCTAAAAACTATACATTTGAAAATATAAGCATACACAAAAAGTATATAGCATAAATACAATTTAATAACAAAAACACACAACTAACGTAAAAATAATTTATCTACATTGTACGGAAACATACATACATACCAAAAATAAAATGAGATAACAAATCAGGGCCATGTTTCTTTAAAATCAGGTCAAATCCATTTTATTTATTCGAGATTGAGATAGCTAAACTTTTAATTTGAATGAAAACACAGTTGTCAACAGTCGCACATGAACTTTCAGTGCCAGTTGGCATAATGCACATGTCTGAGTTTCCTACCCCAGTTGAGGTAATGCAATGCAACAAGAATTTTTTAAATTTCATTTATTCTGTTTTCTTTCAATTTAAAAGTACTTCAGAATGAATCCGAAAGATTGATTAACAACATTTGATTTTAAATACGGCAAACACCAAAAAAATAAATATAATTGTTTTAAATAATCAGCAAAATTCTGCTAAAACTAACCTTATTTGACACAACCGTTGGGGAGAAAAAAACCAGAGCCTTATTCATATTTGGTGAGATTTGGATTCAGCTTTTTGGTACAAAAGTTAGCTTTTAATTAATAAAAAATTAACCAGAATAAAAAATAGCCTATGCTCTATTTCTGATTATAACCGATCTTTGTGCTAAATTTCATCCAATTCAGTTCAGCCGTTCTCGCATGATTGAGTAACAAACATCCATCTATCCAAATATTCACATTTATAATATTAGTATAGATAAAAGCTCAGTGTGATTGAGATTATCACTTTACACTTAAAAATTTGAGTACTCTGTTAGAATTTAAACAGTTTATTACCAGTCATATTAACAAACAATTTAGAACTGAAATGAGAAAAGTTCATAGGAAATAAGGAATTTTGGCAAGATGGTCTAAAATGGAGCATTTAATAAATTTTTCTTAAAATCTTGACCATGAAGTTCTGCAGAAATTTCAGACCACAAAATTCCAAATGCATTTTTGTTGAAAGAAAATAATTGATGTTTTATGGCCTGCAAAACAATTATATATTATTCATTTTTCAAAGAATTTCATCATTTATCATACTACTACTCAAAAATTAAATGGGCTTTAAAACCATGGGTTCAGGAATAAAAGCAAATTTAACCAATTTATTAAGATAATATAATTCATTTTCACATCATCTCTTAGTTTGAATATTTCAATTGAAAAGTTCACTGCATCAGCAATTTCAATCATGTTTTAAGATAGCTAAACAATTATTTGATAATTTTTTTCTAACATTTCATTAATTATATCCAACAAATTAAGCTTCAATTTCATTAACGCAATAAAGTTATTGCTTCAAAATGTAAAGCAGGCTTTAAGACCTTCACACTTGATGAAAATATTTATTTAAGAGTCATTTATTTAAGCATGTAAATATTCACTGAATGTGTCTCTTTGCAAATGTTAATTTCTTTTTTCAATAAACTGATCCTACCCTGATTCCTTACAAGAAATATATTCATCATAAAAACATTTATCCTAATAAATATGATCAAATAAATTTTAAAATAATTATAATTTTCTAAAATAAAACAATTTTTCAAAAAAGCTTCAACAAAAAAACTTTTTGTTCTAGATACAATTATACTAAGATCTATTCCTCACATTCACTAAATGGTTATTGCCTTAAATAATTGGGGGGGAGGGGAGGGAGTTAACTTTTATTTTTTACTTTTTGGGGTTACAATTTAAATTGCTACAGTATATTCAGGACAAAATCTATCTCTTTAGATATTTTCAACCTTATTACTGAAACTCTAACTCCTGACGATTAAAAATTTATGTAGCTATAAGCTACCTGGTAAGTGTTTAGCAAAACTGAATTAGGTAAAAAATTACCACACTAAAATGAATTCAGAAATTATACCAAATTGTATTCATCTTAATTATATTCATTATTATCATCATTCTTATATTGAAATAAGTAATCTTATTTTAAAACTAAACAAATATGTCATCTTTTTTTAAAAAAATAATCAATGGGAAATAACATAAATTTCATATATAATATAAAAATAAAGGGAGGGAAAAAACAATAGCATTCTGGTAAAAAAAACATCTTTCTATTTAAAGGCAATGATGTAAAAAAGTAGAAAAATGATTTTAGAATAGCAATAAAAAAAACTACTTCATATTTATAAGTATATGAGAAACAATCAATGGGAAAATCGTAATGCTAGAACAAAGTTTTCACTTTATTTAAATAAATCAATGCAAATATTTACATAAAGATAATGCCTCAGTATAACAAATTTTTCTTTGTAGATTTTATTTACTAAAAATAAACTTTTTTGTTTTGTTCAGATCCTTAAGAAAAAAAATATTTAAATAAAAACTGGCAATATAAATAAGCATCAATATATGTACAAAATTTTAGAAAGAGGGAAATAATTAATAACCTTCCATGTTTCTTTAAAGTCAACATTTTCACACAACATCTCTCCCTTTTCATTTTTGGGGAAGAGTTCATTACCTTCCTGCAAATAAATATTTAGGTAATTATAATAACTAATATTAGTAATCAAAAATAAATTAAATATTAGAAATTAGTTTAGTAATAGTAATATATTTCTATTAAACATATACAAGAAAATCAAGTAATTTTGTTAATAATAAAAGAAGGCCCAAATTATTAAACGAGGGGCAAAATCTAGTGTTAACAGCACATAATTTTGATCAAAAATTTCAATCATTAATCATTTACAGCAAACCTTATCAGTAATCATCTGTAACAAACATTATCAAATCTAAATCTCAAATGAATTACATCAACATTTCAATTCATTTGGATAACTTTTAAAATGTTTCACAAAAACTGTAACTAAAATTGATTGATTTCATTTTAAAATAAATATAAATTAATTTAGTGCTATCATTAAAACACATATTTCCTTGAAACAACTACAAAGTTCCAAAGATAAACAGATTAATAATAATTTATATATTTTTATCATCTTAAATACCAATAAGAATGATTATTTTATAATTAATAATTATGGCATTAAAATAGATACCCATGGGAAATCCTTCATGTCAAGCTTATGCAGCAATTGATTAATTAACAAAGTAAAAATCACAATAGCAGGCCAAAATTTTAAAATACTCCAGACACATATTTAAATTTTGCACTGTTCTTAATTAGAAAATTAAAAAAAAAATTAAAAATGGGTATATTCATTTTAATATAAATATTTATTATAATATTTCATTCCTGGTAAAGATAATTTCCAATTATGAAAGTGCCCAAAGTTCTGTTTAAAAACTACAGTATAATATATCAATTATGCTTATACATTTTTAATTAGTTTCTTAAGTTCATTTAAATGATATTAAAAAATGCTATGAAAGGTACCTTATATGCAATAGGCCAATGAATGAGATATAAATCTAAATAGTCTAAGCCCAATGCTTTTAAGGATAAGTTGCAACATTCAAGGACTTTTTCTTTTCTATGGTATGTATTCCAAAGCTAAGGGAAAGAAATTATGCAATGTTATTAGAAAGTGCAATTCATAAAATACATACAAACATATAAAATGTTAATTCCTTTTTGTTTTACCTTGCTGGTCACAAAAATATCTTCCCTTTTAATAGTTCCATCTGCAATCTTTTCCTTTATGGCTTGGCCAACTTCGTTTTCATTTTGATATGCCAAAGCACAATCAAAATGGCGATATCCAATATCAATAGCAACCTTCACAGCATTCAAAACTTCACCAGGTTTTGACTAAATTGGGTATTTATTAAGAAGAAATTTTTAATAATTATATCAAAAATAGCAAATACTGCAAACAAATTCAGAAATATATGAAATTTAGGGAGAAAATATTTTATATTACCTTCCAAGTACCCAACCCAATGATTGGCATTTCCTTTCCATCACTAAGCTTAACGTTAGGAACCTTCGTCATTCTAAAAAGAATAAAAATATTTGAAAATACATACTTTATTTACGAAATAAATAAAAATTAGCAATAAAAACATTTAAAATGGTATCTTAGATTACATTTTTCAAAAGATAATCATTAATTTCTGATAATCAACATGTTAAAGAAAAAGCAATGTTTTTGGATTGTAACTAATAACAATTTAAGGTGTTAAATTCTGAGAAGTTATTCTCACAATGACAAATACTGCATGATAACATTCCTGTAAAAACCTTATTCTGAACATTCAGCTACCAATAAATCTACAAGGAATGAACCAGACATAACAGCGATATTAGCATAATAAATTCTAATCAAGTTACAATAAACAAGCAATAAAACAATGCATCGCAAAATTTAAAAATCATCATTATCTTACTGTTTAGGATTCCACAATCTGAAGTTTTTAATACTAGACGCTATTTTTAAAGAACTGAAATAAATTATTCTCCAGAAAAGCATTTTTTTGCAGATGAAAAAAATAAAAATGCATCAACGAAAAAGAGAACTATTCAAATACACGATCTATATTGCACTATATTCGGGGGGGGGGGCGGTCGATAAAAATTTGGCGCCAATTTCTGCTAAGAAACGAATATACGATATCCTTTTAAAATCGTTCGTTAAAAGAAATCCAACCAGAATAATAGTCTGTAAGAATATATCAAATTATTAAAGAGATAAAATACTATTTCCCAAAGACCAAAATCTAAAAAATAATTTTTCTATGTTTCTGTCTAAAATCTAATAACTGCTTCACTCTGAGATGTAGAAATATCATATTAAATTTAAAGAAAAATTCTTAATTTCAATATCCTACCAATCTAAAAATTAAAAAGGGCAGAGAAACGTTCTTGCACAAGTGCTATTTTCTGGAAAAAAAAAAAAAAATCTCCATGAAAAAAGAAAACGGCAGAAAATCTTTTTCGGAAGTAGCAACTGAATTCAATTTTTTAGCACTATTAAAATTTTCAATTCAGTTATATTCTATCAATTGCAGTTAATAATTCTGATAGTACCTAATATCAAAATTATAAACTTATATATTTTTAGAATTTGCTGTCTGATAATCAGCTGTTTTGCCGCGAAAATAACCCTCTCTCCAAAATGTAGAGTAATATAAGAAGAATGGCACAGATACATAGAAAATATTCAGGAGCATATAATGCGTAGCCTACAGGCTTCAATGTAGAAGAAATCAATCGGCCATTACACAAAATGATCAATAAGGATTTTTTTTCTTTTTTAATTTGGCTTGATTATTTATTATGTCAGTCTGATATATATATATATGGCAAGGTTCACGCGAAATGTTATATCTGTATCAAGAAAGATTTAAAATTTTTCCTAAAGCAATAATCTCGTTAAACGTATATATGAATGAATTTAGCAACTGCTTGTAATCACAAAAACCATCAATCAATAATGACAGACAGATTTAAAAACAGCTATGATTGTAAGAATAATAATTATGCATAAAGGAAGTCAAACCTGTTTAAAGGAATTAAATGAACACAAACTTTCAATGCTGTTCGAAGGTAAGCAGACAGAATACGTCTAGCAGCTACTGCAATACCAATAACAGTGCTTTCTTATCGTTTTAGCAGCCGGCAAAGTGCTCTCTAGAAATCTTATCCATGTTAAAACTTTCTAACTCTCACACGTAGTTTATTTACTTTAGATAAAGTAAACATCTTACGCATTTTGAAGGCCGCTAGATACTCAACCGCCAATTTCTATAAAAGGGGAAAAAAAAAAAAAAAAAAAAAAAAAAACTCCAGAGAATTTACGAAAATTTTTCTCAAATAGTCGGTATAAAGTGTTCGATGGGAACGATTCCAAACATGTTTTACAGATTTAAAAAAAAAAAAATGATAAAAACAATTTTTTTTTTGAAGAAAGAAAGGGGGGGGGGGGGTATAGAATTCCTTAAATTTAATTAATTTAGGTGACAAGCACAATAATTTTAACAAATATTTCGTTTTTTTTTTGTTTGCTCGTTTGTTTTATTTCACATCAATTATTTTTAATAAATACAGAATTTAAAATACATTTGTTGCTTGTTTAAAATTAGTGATTAGTAACAGATGCTTAGAAAACTAAAATGAAACAATTGTAATATACAAGCATAAGATTAGAAAACGAAACAATCGTAACTGCAGTTTATTATATTCATTCAACATTTTTTCCCCACGCCAATTCCTAAAAAAGATTATTTCTTATAACAACCAAAAAAGATGAAACAAATTACATTTGAATTACACTACTTTTAGTTTACCTACTTTTTTCCTGAAAGCGAATTTTATAGTCCAAAAATGGTAAATGCAAAATTTAACCGATGTTAAAAACAATTCATTTCTTTAATAAAATGAAAGATTTTTTAGAAAGCCTTACCTGCATATTAAATATTATCGTAGTCTGTGCATGTATTAAAATAATGATAATCAAACGCATCAACCAACACCATTTTGTTTCCTAATACATTTCAATATAGATGATTGTCATCAGGCTCATCTGAATTAGACCTACTCTGATAATTATTATAATTCGGTTTCCCATTATTATTATTTCCACTTATATTTAAAAACAAAATCCAATAAGAATTCACTAATCCGTATAGCTGTAATTCTTTCAAAGTGCCAGAAGATTTATTAAGTGCATGAATCTGATTGAAATGTGGCAGTACTTCGTAATAATTAGGTATATAATTTCTAACTTATTAATTGCACAAAATTATCAGAATACATAAATCTTTTTATCACAAAGATTTAGGAAGAATTTTGTTAATGAACTTTTTTATCGTTTACTGATACATTTTGTTTTGCTTGTGCACCATTTAACTTAAAAATAAAATAGAAAGTAAAAAGCTAGGAAAATGTTAGGTTGCCTTTTAATATAACCTAATATTTACAAAAATTAGCAGCTAGTCTGATTTACTTAATCTTATGTGTTAAAAGAGTTGTTTTTTAAGCCACTAATCCTTGATTATGAGCAGGAAATTCTTAAAGCATAGATAAAATTCTGATGTTAGGAAAATTAATGAGAAAACGAATATATACAGTATTTTATTTTTTATTCTAGTAATGTACCGAAAAAACGATAAACAGCAGAAAAATTTATTTTTATACAATGAAATCTACAAGTTCAATTCATGAGTATTCAAGACAGTAACATTTATTGAATTTATTTGCATTCAAGTAACTTAACTAGTTATAGCAAATTAAATATCTGTTAGAGAGCAATTCAGATGTAAATTTAATTAAATATATCAGTTATCAATCGCAATGTTCACTATTTTTATTAATAAATTTCTTGAATTTTGGGGTACAACGAAAGAGAGATAAAAGACAATAGAAATGTCTTAGATGCACGATGGTAACAAATATTAGAATGCTTTAGGAATACCATGATAATATAAAATTTAAAAATAATATAAAATTTAAAATTTTCTTAAATTCGAATATATTGTAAAGGCATATCATGTTTTAGATGCAATTTATTTATGCTAACGCATTTATGACTATAACAAAGATAAATCCATTTAATGTTCCAGGCGTCACTTTAACTCGTCATGCACTGTTTTAAGTGCAATAGTGATGCGCCATATCTTTAGTTCCTGCAGTAAGATTATTTTTGTTCTCCTCCTGAATGATATTGCGATATGGCCAGATGTCTTTTCAGGAGTTCTCTATCTCAGTAAACAAAACAACCAGAATACTAAGAAAATCTTTTTGGCATTTTCATACGAACTTGCAAGATAAGTAACAGACATGCAAAGAATTCCAAGCACACTTTTCCGATAAACTCTGAAAGGAAGTCTTTCTAAGCGATAGAATGTGCAGTTTCCATGAGAATATAAGTTACTTCATTCCCAACAAACAGACTCTGAATTCCAAACATGAGCTTTCACCAAACAAAATTCGTAATATTAAGTTTTAGAAAGCTCGATTCGCTTCTGAAGAGTGAAAGCGACTGTTTTTACTTAAAGATCTATGTAACATGAAGAAAGTAAAAAGCCAAATAAATATTTAATGAAGGAACAAAAAGAAAAAAATTCGCAGTGATGTATTTTTATTCGCAAATTGGAATATACATGTGAAGGGGGAGGGAAGGACTCAGATGGATTCTATACATGGATATTATAAAATAAGTACTTTTATATTCATAAAAACAATGAAGTCATATGGGGGAAACCCTTTTTCAATTCGATGTGCCAAAGAGTTTAAACAACCACTGTGAATAGATTAATAACTTTCAAGTAGTAATCCCAAATATGAAACTTTTGAACTACTTTATTTGTCATTCTTTTGACCGGTATTTTTAACCCGAATACAGAATGATTTCTGTTACAATACATATTAAAAAGTAAAATTATAACCAATTTTATTAATAACCTGGAAATCTAAACCATTATAAGATGAAAAGAATCACTTGTGCCATTCTCTCCAAACTTCACAAAAACTTTAATTCTCTATAGGTTAAAAAAGCGACAAATCCGTATGCAAGGCTGAATTCCATGAAATGGACCTAAAACACACGATTTTTTAAACAGACAGAATTATCACTTTTCAATTCTCGTAAAACGCATCGATCAATTTATTGAAAAAGACAGCAATGAATAATTTTCAAAACATGGATATCTTTAATTCATTAATCGAAATGATGCGATGGTGTATGATTTCCGTGTTAGTTTGATGAATAAAAAAAAGGTAAGTTTTACCTTAGTTTAGTTATATTGATGTCCCATTTTTAAGCAATACTAGGGTTATTTTGGGACTGACCTCGTAATTTTGAACCGCGGTCAGATGACAAGGAAGACACCTGAGCTGGAACCCCTCTTTTCACACCGCACGAGCGGGAGGACGTTTGGCCTGGATGGAATTCACGTGCACGGTAGTTCTTTGGTGGAATTGGGTCTCAAACCTGCAACACCCCGGTTCCGAAGCCGAAACCTTACCACCAGACCACTGTGGCCAGAATATTAAAAGGTAAAGGTGCTATGTAAAGAAGAGTGTTGCAACTTATAATTTTGAGTCAAATATTTTCTGTTTTCCATTTCAAAGTTGGAAAAAATTAAGTTAAATAAAACTTACTGACTGTACCATTGATCTGATTTCATAAGGGGACAAGTATATTGATAATGCTTGCATACTTATGAGAATCAAAAAATAAACAGACTGGACAAAACCTACATTAATTACCTTTAATTACACAGAAAATAAATCAAATGGCATGCTTTTTAATGATAAATGAATGTCAAATCCATGAAGTACAATACAGAAGTCGCAATACTTGGCTTAATCATTCCGCCATATAATTTGCATTAATAAATTGTCAAAATAATAGAAATGAACTAACATACATTTGAAGAGATAAGTTTTCATAAATATATGCGTGGCTTTAAAAAGAAATGAAATAATGCCATTTTATTAAAAAAATTTCGCAGCCGAGTTTTGACATTTTTTTTTTCTTTCTTGTGACAGAATTCACCCAAAATATGCTTTAAATGTGAAACTATGATGCACGGATCAAACGCTTTTTTCCCCCTGAAAAATTCATTTTCTTTTTTTGTTTACTGTGTTCATATAAGAATTGAGGAGAGAGACAAGGTTTTACAAATATGTTTTTTAGATTCAAGAAAATATAAAATTTGCTGATTTATCAAAACCATTTGTTTCGAAATTGGTGACAGTAGCAAAACTTTCTCATTTTTCTTCCCTTATTATTACTAGAAAGTAATAGTAAAGTGCTAGTACTTAAACATTTCTCATTTCTTAACCAATTTAATAAGTACTGATTCATTTAAAACTATTGTAGTGACACAAATTTTTGTTTGATGCAATATTTCTATTGCATTTTCTTTCCAATGTAGAAGAAAAATAAGTGGTCTATATGGCAAAAGCCACTCTTTCCAGAACTAAATGAAATGCGACACCGATACTGAATAATATCATTATTTGCAATTGATGATTCAGCAGAAAACAAATTTTATCTGTTAATTTAAGCGATGAGGAAGAATAAGTCATTCCATTTGCTTTTTATGAGGTAACTGATTCCATTGAAAAACTTCGAACTAATTCAGTTAATCAAACCATTAGAGAAAAACATTTAATGAATTAAATTAATTTATAATGCTATATTTAATATTTATTATCAGAATATTAAATGATGGTTTGAGATTCTTTTTTATTTTTAAAAACGGCTACCTACATACATATATTGTATGAAAAAAAAAATGTTTCATTTTATTTAAAACATGTAATATGAAAAGAAATTTCTCACTTTCATGTTTAATTTTAAAATTCAATTATTTTCAAAATAATGTAGTAATATACTATTTTTAAAAAGTTAAAAATTATTATTTAAAAAATAATTTACATTAACAAACAAAAAAATTTGTATTTAAAGTTTATTAAAATTGAGAATGCGCCTCCTCGCTTATAAATCGTTTTACGACTATCTCTTGATAAACATATAAGATTTAGCTATAATTAGAAGGGAGGAAAAAAAGGATAATTAATTTTTATTAAAAAAACATTTTCAAAATTTGCTTTGATTTCATTAGAAGAAAATACTACATATTCTTATTTTACAAAATTAAAAAAAAAAATCCAAGGGGAAAATAAAAGGCAAAAGAAATGCTTATGAAAGAAAAATAATTACCTAAAAGAGATACCAAGAAAATGAAGCATTAAAAAAATACCGAAATCAATTAAAGAGGAAAAGCATCTAATGGCCGATAGTGAAAGCTTTCAGACCTAAAAGTCATAATAGTATGGTAGACACTATTATTTAAATGTTAAGACAATACATATACAGATTTGACAGAAAAGACATGATTAGAAAAAGTTGTTTGAATGATAGTACCAAAGTCTTATCATGATAAAGGAACTCATTAAAAATATATTGCAAAAGAAATGTATTTAAAAACGATGACTGGCGTAAGAATATCGAAATTTCATTTAGCATTTAGAAACGAAGAACTTCTGTATTTCAGAAACAAAAAAATTTATATTTTGCATGCAAAAGTTAAAGAATGGGAAGAAAGAATGGTGGAATTATGATTAGGCCTAAACGAATTCTCTAGATGCTGAAAAATAGTTTTCATAGAAGATATTAAAATCAAATAAGTTAATATCATATCAAGCAATATTCCCAAAGAAAAGTCAGATAAGTTCCGATCAACGCATTTATTTTTTTTTATCATTTCAACGCAAACTTTCTACAATATCAATTCACTTCCTGTTGCAACAAATCGTATTTTAATTACTTCATTAAAACAAAAACAAGCACAGAAAAAAATTATTACATACATGCATAGGAATTGAAAAATAATGTAACAAATAATAGAAATACCTGTAACTGAAACAAACGCTTCCAAAAAGTATGACAAAAGACATTATAAAAGTCAGTAATCAATTGAAATAGTTACACTATAATATAACCGTACTATAGAAGATTTCAGATTCAGATTTCGGATATAAGGAACTAATATTTGCTTGGTTATCAAAAACTGATTGAAACAGATGTGGAAATTTTAAAACAAAGAAAATCCACGTTTATGAGAAACGATATGTAATACGTCAAATACACAAATGTAATATGTCAATTTATATTTTGGAACCATTAATTATATGGTTTCACAAAAAGTTTTTTGGTATAGTCTCCAATGAAGTCTAAGTAGCTTAAAATAAAATAGTCTGGCCCCCAGACAGACAGGCACACACAGAGAATCTTTACCAGTAGATATAGAAATGAATTCCGGGATGAAACCGATTCTTTAGTTTTGCTGAAAATTTTTAAAATGTAGATACATAACTATATAATGAAGCTATAGAAAATTTATGTGTTGCAGAAATACTTTAATTAAAATATCATTATTTCTTACACATGAATACTGTACTGCTCGATCTTCAAATTTCCATAAATTTCCTATTTTTAGATCCCTAAAATTTGTTTTAAAAAATGTAAATAAATATGGCGACTTTTCTTAGAACACAAGCTAGACGGAAGAAATTTGTTATG
The DNA here is from genome assembly GCA_026543055.1 of Argiope trifasciata. NCBI lineage: Eukaryota > Metazoa > Arthropoda > Arachnida > Araneae > Araneidae > Argiope > Argiope trifasciata. Next base: position 236,990 of record JAPMOQ010036670.1, on the reverse strand, counting down.
TAGTCCTTATGTAAAATTTAGGAAATTTTTTTTAATTATAATTTTTAATTGAATTTCTTCAATGTGAAGTATTTATGAGTTGAGCTCTGTCTTCACACGAAAACGATAATGGGATACAGATGATCTTTAGTTCATGCTTTTAATACCAGAATAATAAATCCATATTACTGCACAAGTAAAAGTGATTATTCGAAAATACGAAACAAGTTCGGTGGATGAATTTCTGTGTAACATCAAATCTCTAACTCTAACTCTAACTAATTTTAAAGCTACAGAAGTTATAGTTACATTTACATTTCCAGAAGTTACTGGTGGTTCGTTTCTCTTTTCTATTGTATATGAACATCTTTGCGCATCTTTAAAAAGTATATTATAAATGAAATTAGATTTGCATCGAATTTTGGACGCAAACGGTCAAAGATATGAAATCTAAAATAAATAAATCATGTGCCGAGGTTAAAAATAAAACGTATTATATAGTGCAAGTATACTAGAAAACACTCCAGCTGGATTATGAAAGTTTGTAACGCAAAAATAAAAATAATTTGTTATTAAATCCAGATATTGTTTAAAATATTATTCACATACCAGGTTGTATGCCTAATGTCATTTGACAATAACATTTGTTTTAGCACATCTGCTTCAACAGTATTATAAAAAAAGAAAAATCTCAACTATCAATGGACTCCCAAATTCGTAAAGAAAACAATGTTTCATTATATAATGAGATCAATGATGGCAAAGCATGGTTTCATGACCAACACCACTCCAGAACGTGTTCAGCTGATTAAATAACGAACACTGATTTCTTAGATTAAACAACTTAAGGTCAGATTTCCTTCTAAATCGACCTTGATCCTGCCAATGCAGATTGTATCAAATATCTGAGCCTACCACAAGATGATTCTAGAAAATATTTTTACTTTATATAAATGCTTTTATTACAACCACATTTGACATTTCCAAACTCAAACAAGTAATTTTCAGAAATTTAATTCAGTACGCTAGCTAAGAGAGAAATGTTATAAAGTAGGAACAAAATCGTTATTCTGAAAAGAAAAAAGGTGAAAGAAAAAGAAACATAATTTATATATTTTGCCTTAACTTTTATACTGTTCTCTGAAAGCTCATAAATCACACTGATAATATAAGTGATAAATACTTCAATGACAATTTATATGTGTGCAAGAACAATAATTCAGAAACTAATTTTCTGATAATTAAATATGAATATTTTTTGTGCGTTTAATTGATAATGTAATAAATACAGCACACAACTAATGGCAAATTATTCTGACGAATTAGATCATTTTATCTTAACGATCTCTCTAACAAAGAATCAAACTTTTTTTATTTCATTTTATTTATTTTTTATTAATGCAAACGAAAAGCACTTCTTACGCCAGTAAATAAAAAAAAAAGAGTACAACCATTTATCCAACAATAGTAAGAAGGTTTGAAATAATCTTTCACATAAAAAGTTGTTACAACAAAACACAATTTATTTCGACCACTCATATTTAACTCTACCTTTCTATGTCCAATTTTTTATGCTCAAAATAAGCAAAAAATCGAGCCGAACGCATTTGGTTTTTCACGCTTACAAAAAAAAAAAAAAAAAAAAAAAAAAAAAAAGAATAGCGATGAGAAGCTAATAAATGACTGAATATTTTCGACAAAATTTAGCAACAAAATAAATTATTCCATTCTTTTTTTTTAAACTCGAATTAAAGACAGCAATGATGACAGCGAAATTTTTAATCATACAACTTAAATAATAAGATAACCCTTGTGATTATAGGCATAAGAAATATCGGATTGGGGAAGGGCTTATTTTTTTAACTGCTTTGCCACAACGGAGCGTTTGTTATGTCTTTATTCAGTTGCAAATTAAATAGATTGCATAGATATTAAAAATATAGTATAAAAAAAAGTGTGTAAACATTTGGTTTAACGTTAGCTGTTTTTAATTCTTTCATTATCTGGAAACAGTTTTCAAAGAAACTAGGTCTTCAATAAATGTTATTTGTATGAATATTAAAATATACTCAAGATTTATAACTAAAAAAAACTTTTTTGAATTCATTCTTAATTTTGATGGTTCAAAAATATTGGCATTGGTTCAATAGTTCGCGACGAGCCTCTTCGTGCTTAGCAGCAAATTATATTCAATATTGCAAATCTAAGCGGAACCTTGTTTTTATGCAACACGTCTTTGTTATTCTTTTCCAACTATAATCATGTAATAATTTTCATATTTAAAATATACACAATACTGAACATTTCAGAAGAACATGAATAATAGGAACATTTTTTTAAGGGACTTGGAATTTTTTTCTAGAGAGTATTTGAAACAGAATAAATATTTATTTATTTATATACTTTAAAGAGTAGTGCATAAGCCATGTAATAAGATAATGATCTCCACCCTTTCCCCTATCCGTTTCAGGAACTAGCTAATCCAGACTACTTTTTTCTCCACTAGTTCTTGCTCTTCGTCAGGGAGCGCGCATCTAACAGGTTGAGAGTCACTGCCCTACGTATTCTTGTCTACAACTAAAAAAACAAAACAAAAAACAATTGTCTCCCAAAATAGGATGCGACGAGTCATTACGGAGCAAAGGAAATGTTACATTTTCAGATTCTTACAAATCATTATGCAATGGTATTTATTCATTGCTCTTTAAACAGCAGATTCTGAGCTTGATAGAGTAAAATCAATTTGATCCTAATAAAATCTGATGTTTAGCGCCGATGTTTTAAAATTACATTTTTCAAAAATTTGGATACTTCAATTTACATTTCAATGAAATTTTTAAAAAACAACTGGTCACATCCACCACCACAACAACATTTATAAAAATTATATAGAAAATAATATATAGAATCTCATGGATTAAATTAAAACTTTCCATGAATAATAAGTACAATAACAAACACTAGAAACAATTTCATTTATTACATTCTAACTTCCTTTTATTGAAAAATAAGAAAAATGTTAACTATTGGATACTAAATTAATTGTACTAAAATTCCCACAAAACACATTTCATATTTTCTATAACAGAAGACGAATTCCAAACCATATACTGCAATGCACTTTCTCATTTAAATTGAAAGGAATAATAAAAAAATGCAAAATAAGGTAATTTTTCATTTCTTATTAATGTTAAATGCCAATTTTAAGTAAGTGTCTGCTTACATATAAAATTTTAACATAAATCTATTTAAGTACTACAATTATTATTTCAAGATACAAAACTGAACAGCAGAGTTCAACATCACTCAACAGAATGTTAAAGTATAATTACTAATAAAATCACATAATTTATTAATATAATGAAATTTTATAAATAATAAATTTAAAAAAGACATTTCTTCTTTTTAGAGGCAGTATAAAAATAAAGTTACATAAAAAAATATTTTTAGCAGCATTAGGCAGTGACAAATTTCATCCCAACCATTCTTTCTAATATATCCATTTTGCAAAAATTATTATATGTAAAAAGAAAATGTAATTTAATTATTAGACAATAGAAAAATTTTAAGTGAAAAAGTATCAATAATTGGTTAAAATAAAAAGAAAAATTATAAAAAATTGAACAAATACGCATAAAAGATATTTATGATAGAAAAATAAGATCACAAAACAAATTCGATTTCAGCGAATTTCCAAAGAAATTATTTATAATAAATGTTTCCATATAAAACCATTACAAGAAATACAGATTAGATTTCATTAGTGAAATTAACAAATCATTGTGAAGAAACAGGATGGAATTCTACACAGATGCTTTAATTTTAAGACATAGTTTGGCTATAAGACTGGCACCAAAGCTACATACTAACATTGCACTTGAGTGAAGACAACTGGCCCACAAAGGAGGATTTAACACAAGCTAATCTCCAAGATATTTAAGATTTTCAATATCAATCTAATATCAAATTTACAACTGCTATGTCTCGAGTTGATTAAAATCTATTATGATTTGATTAAAAGCCACAAAATGAATATTTTAAGATACAACTTTAAACCAAGATTATGCAACAAATATACCATTGGAGCAGGAATACAAACTTTTGCACCAAATTAGTAAGAAAGCATCTGAATACTTAATTTAAATTTTGCAACCCCCAAACCTGTGCATATTACAAGTTTTAAATGGATTTGCTTCAATCTATAACTCAATAGCTCTGAATTCAAAATCATTACAAATGTCCTACAAGGCAAGGAATTAAAGAGTTTCAATTACAGTAACTTTGCAAGTGCATAAACTCAACATTATTTTTTAACTATGAATTCTTTAGAAAGGCAGAAAACAAAATCGTCATGTTCTTATACATCGGTAGCATTCAGAACCAGCAAAACATAGCCCAAATAAAATTGCCTTGTTAAAATATTTCACAACGTTATAGTATCATCATGATAATATTTGAAATTTAAGATACCAAAAGAAAAAGCTTGGTAATGCCATACATTGATTTGTATTTATATGAATGTATTAGAATAAAGATGAACATCACTGATCCCATAATGCCAAACAAAAACAGCAATTTGAATTTAGGAGCTTGCAGACACATAAGCAGACATTTACTGCATATTATAGCATTACAGATCCAAAGTCAAGGGTGAAATAAAAATGATTTACAAATTCTTCTTCAGAATACCCGATCTAATGACAAAAATTATGTTTAATACATAATAATAATTTAAAAAAAACTTCTATTTTTTTTAAATCAAATTATGTTTTATGTCCTATGGTGGAACAAAACATTCAACCACTTTATAAAATTTAATATTTTTAAAGATGTGATATTAGGCTATATTTTTAAAATAAAAACATTAAAAAAAGAAAATAATAATTCATTATATTATCCTCAAGTTATAAACTAGATACTAAATCATTTCACATTGCAATACACTTAAAAATAATTTTAACAAACTTCTAAAATCCTACCAAAAGAAAACAGAAAGTTAAGCACAAATCCATGAAAAATTTTTAATTTTATTGAAAAATTTCATGGTAAAATAAGAAATTTATCATACAGAGTACAGATCTAAAAATTTCTCAACAAACAAAAGTTAACACCTTCAAATACAGCTTTTAATATATCTTTGATTTGGACTGTAAATGTAAATGTCTAACCTATATTAAATTTGTACAAAAATGATCTCTTAAAATTCTAATTACTTTTATTATTATATAGACTTGTATAAGATATGATCAATATAAAAACAATTAGTGATATTTTAAAGCAAGATTGAAATTTCTTTTGATTTGCAGAAACGTTTCATACTTTCGATGAGTATATGTATAACTGGATGTTAATTCAAAATGTATGACTGGAAGTTAAAAAAGTTTAAACATATATACAAAATAAAAAAAAATTTGTGTGTATAAAACAGATAAATTTTATACCTTAATATCAATGTAAAATGTGAGATATATTTCCCTCACATTTGTACTATGCATATGCAGTTTAAATATAGCTTTATTATCAGTAGTTTATATATTTGTAAACATTTCTTACTTGCATAAGCATAATAAAATTTGGGTGGGGTGGAGATCTCTAAGTATGTAATATTGTATGATTATTACATAATCAATAGAAGTCCAAGGAAATGTACAAGTATAGAAAGAAATACAGGAAAAGATACACCGGTTTTAAATTTAAAAGGACGAAATAAAATAAAATATGCACACAATTAAATGATAGTATTCGTTTTATTTTGCTTGCGCAGGAAAATTCTAGAATCATTATTACAAATTTCAAAAATCAAGCCACGGAAACAGAAATTACCATTTAATAAGAGATACGGTGACTTCCTTCATCATCGAAAGACAATAATAATATCTGTATCTTCACTTAGTCAATTATATATCACAATTTGGACCCACGTTATGCTTTAAAATCATACCGGTATTTAAAAACAGAATTAAATGTATATAATTTATATTAATGCATTTTCATAAATAATGATGATCTAATTTCAATAAATATACGATTGACAACTACTTACTTTCAGAAAAATTGAAGTATTTGTAACTGAACTTGATCTGCAATGCGTTGTAACAGAAATCGACTAACCGGCAAGTAACTGTCAGCAACGACGCTTTCTGAGAAGACAAATATAGAAACCTGAATAGAAATGGGAGAAAGATTTACTTTTCACTTTCGGTAGTTGTTGGCATAAAATGTACATGTATTTAAAACGAATAGCGCCATCTATTAGTAAATATTAAAACGAGAAACTCTCTTGGTCTTCTTAAAATTTTACAACGATTTTATTTATTTTGATTTGCGCTCAGTATTTTTTGAATATTCCTTGTGATATTCGTTAATTTTTAATTATTGTTTACCAGGCAAAAGCTAAAAACTACAATTTTGGAGCATACGCTGGAGAACATACCTTAATTCATTCATTCCTTTCTTTGAAAATTCCTCCATCGAAACAATTATTTAAAACATAAGACTATACGCTTGGTTTATTTGAATAATATCTGCTCTAAAATTAACAAAAATATTAAGTTTGCGATTTTAATTAGTGGAATAAATTATATACACTAATAACAAATAAACGTATCAGCATATAGAAAACATTTCAGAATATATGAACTTAAAATGGGTGATTTAACCAAGTACGTACAATATAATAGTCATCAGAATTTCCGTTTTCCGTTAAATTTAGAAAAAGCTGAATTATATAATTTTTGTTTTCATTCTCATTGAAAATTTAATATACAGTCATTATTGAAATTTGTTACACAAACAATATTTTTCTTAATAAAAAAGCACTTAAAATCGTAATATAAGTCTTAAGACGAATGATTAGCAATTTTATGGTATTTTAGTTTTCAAACAAGCCAACAGATGACGCCACGAAGAAAGTCAGCTGATAATTTGGTGATGAATGATGCAATATTCACGTGATTGTCGCATGAATCCCGCTAGTTTTAAAACTGTGACTTACTGTTTGATGAATCATTCTCTTTCTCCCTTTCGTTCTTTATTTTCATTTTTTCATTATTTTTTTTTAAGTTACATGCGGAACTCTCTTCTCAATAGGGTAATGTAGATTTTATGAATATAGTTGAAAAATGTTCATCTTTCAGACTTCGAAGAAAAATAATTTTCGTAAGGCAGAAACAGTTCGTCGATAAAATTAATGTTTTTTTTTAATTTTATTTTTTAATGACGGATATAATATTTTTCTGATGGATGAGGAAAGCAACGGAATGGACCAATTTATGTCTCAATTTCTTTGTAGCTATGTTTTTAAATTTATTGCAATTATCCATTTTTATTTTATTTGCTATTGACAAATGTTAATTTATTTTAGTAATGATTCATTCCATTGAATAATTATGTTTTTTTCAATTCAAATAATTATGAAACCTTTTTTAATCAAATTCTAAAATGCAATAATAATAATAATAATTAGATAAATAATATAAAAAGAAGCTCATACCGTTCAATATTCTGAGAAAAATTAAATAAAATAAGAAGACAATAAAAGTTTATTGAATCATCTGATTATATATATTTACAGTTTATTATAGAATATTTTTTAACATAATATTATTTAATATAAATAAATATAAATATGCGAAATTGTGTAAAAATACATGGAAAATGTAAAACTATCTACTTACCGTTTGAGAATGACCTACAAAATTTGGAACATATTATTAAATCTTACTTAATGAGCACCTCACATGACAAATGATTCTTATAACAAACAAAACATAATGAAAAAATTTGGTTGACTTAAAGAGCGATGTTTAGTAGAACGAGTGGCGAGAAGATCTAGTGACATCACATACTGGATTGGCTTGTAAATCTATGGTCAGTACTTGTAGGAAGAATATCCTTATACATACATGTAAAAAATGTCGGCGGGATAGCACTGTCAAACGTGACTACGAAGGGTTTGAGAAATTGCTTACGAGGACTTAATACGAAATCTTTTCGTTGATAAATATTATGGGGCTAAAGATGGATAATTGATGGAAGAAAATAGCCAGAATTACGAACAAGCTTATGAAACTCTGTGCCATTGCAAAAATGCTGAATAGGATATTTGATCAGAAGAACAAGAAATAGCATTGGCAATTGAGCAATAACTTTACAGTAAAATAACAATAGTCTGAAAGCATGAGAAAATATTACATTATATTTTTTAAAGCATCATCCTGATCAAGAAATAGTTATACTTCCTACTAATTAGTTTAACGAAAATGCTGTTTCATTTTCGCCAAATGTTGAAGCTTAGAAAACAATAAAAGTCTTAAGACAATATTCTTATTAAATAAATCTTCGATTGTTATAGTCTTTGTGTGTGTACGTGTGTGTAATGGTATTTTAAAATATAATTTTAGTTCTAATTGATTTCCGAAGTTTTATCCCAATTTAACTCATATTAACTTCAATCTAAAATTCTCCTTTATTTCTATCCTAATCCAATTCCACCTTTTTTATTTATTTAATTCAACACTAGTTCTATGCTGAAGTCGACAACTTCTCACACTCCGACTGAAGAAATAAAAAAATTATCTTGGTAAGCGAATTCATATTAAAAGATATCTAGATCCCCCTACCTAAATCAACACGTATAAAAAAATCCCAACTAAAATCTCATAGTATATAATCACGGAGATAAATATATTGTTAGCTTTGTTCTTTTCGCTTTTGTGTCGTTCTGTGTTGATGTGCTCGTCGCTTCTTCTTGTACATAAATAATGTCTCCAGCGACTGAATAAAAGCGAAGTTTCAAAATTTCAAAGTGTCTTCCCTCTCTCTGGTCAAGTCTCTGTTTAAAAAATTATGTAATGAATTATCCCATTTTACACGAAACTCTGAAGAAAATTTTTTTCAGTATTTTTCATCATTTAATAAGTATTTCTCATTACGAATAAAATTTCAGAACGAATTAAATTAGTTAAGTGAGGTTCCACTATAATTGCTTCTTGGGTGGTAAGTACTCATTAAGAAAGGCAGTAAAGTTCAAAATTCAAATTGTTTTCGTGTGTGGCAACACTAGGATTTAAAAGAATAAAGAGAAGCAGCTGGGGCAACTCAACTCAAATAAAAAAGGAGGGAAAAAAAAGAAAGGAAGAGAGAAGGAGGACATGTTGGTTATATTGGACGAAAAAGATGTCTGGGGTAGAACGGCAGCTGAAAATGTGAAATGCAGTATTGAAAAGTTGCGATTGTATATAGTTTTATTTTGTTTATTAATTTGTGTTAAATGTGTCGTGCTGCTGTAGCAGATTCAATAAAGTAGCAGCTGTAAAATCTTGGCTGATGATTTGAAGTTTTCTCACCGATGACTCATACGCTTTACGTTATTATAAAACCCTCATGTTTGGACAAGTTTTACTAAGGCTATTTTAAAAATGAGTTTATCGAACTCACAAAGGTGTTAACCCTGGAGATTCGTCGAAATTTCTAGTTCGAGTTTATTGAAGATTTTTTATACTTTCTCTATTCTACGTGTACGAGAAAGTAAAAAAAAATTAACGTTTTTATAACTCTACAATTAAATTATAACTGACAAACAAAATGAAGACAGATGAATTAAATCTGAATCAATATTATGCTATGATAATTCGTACTAGATGTTTAGATCTCCATTAAATCTTTTGGCAAAAATTGTTAAGAAATCGAATAGCTTTTTAATATAAATTCTCACATGAAATACTTCGCATTCCATATCTATATGAATAAAAATGAATGTTTGTCTGTATGTCTCTCTTATTTCTTTCTAAACCGTTCATCCGATTGCGATGACACTTGGTCAGCTTATTAAATCAGCTTATATTTACGTGATGGTTAGAGGCATATAGTTATCAAGAATGTTTTTTTAAAAAAATCGGATCTCAACCACATTTATTTACTAAGGATTGATCTCCAAATAATTCGCTGCAGAGACACAATAGATTCAGTAGAAATACTAAATCCAAGTTATCTATATAAATAAGAATGAATGTTTGTCTGCACATTTTTCATGCCGCAATCCGCAATCAAAAGATCTTTTCTTTCCCATCAAAGCAAACCCCGCTCTATATCTCAGTTCAAACTCCGAAATCCGCAACTTCCATTCGCCCACGTCAGCTTACCATTGGCCAATCACTCAGCCGAAATTTCACTCATTTGTGGCGCCACTCTTTCGTGGCGTGGACTGTCCATTAGTGACGTCTTCTTTGAAGTTGCGACATGTTTCTTCACCGCAATGAACTCCAAGTGTGGTCTAATGGCCAGATGCGAACCATTCGGTGATAAGGAAATTCACTATCTCGAAATCTGGTTGCTTTTAACAATGGAGGACGTTGACAGATGGTGAGCAGTTGTCTGGAAATACCATTTATCGTGAATGGGTCAGGGGAACGTTACAATACCCAATCTTTGGCTTGAATCGAGTATTTTTACTGAATCTATATCGATCATATATATTTTGCACATATTTTTACTGGCTGATTGACATCAAACCTGGACACAAAATTATAGCTGTAGCTACAAAAAAATATGCCGAATTTCATTGATTTCTGTTGTTTTGTTTACATGCACGCGAAAGCACAGGTCGACTGACGGTCAACCATTCGATAGATTTTATCCAAAATTTAAGAAGTTTTTATATTATAGATGAATACTTTGGTTAAGAAATTTCATTGTATTAACTGCTTGCCTTTTGTAATACATTTATACTTTAACAGTCAGATAATTTTTAATTAATTTCGTTCAAAATTTGATAGATATTTATACGTTTGGTCTTTCTTCAATAAGTAAAATTTCAGTCATTTAGCTTTTGAGTAACATGTTCACAGACAGTACATACGTCATATCACTGACTCACCGACCTTCTCGGAGCCACACGGGTTATAAATACTGTATTACCCATCTGTCGTAATAGTAATACTGGCTGAAAATGTAGCTGAGTCCTAAGGGTTATTACATGCCCTGGTACAACCTTTCTCTACGGCAGCACGTTCCATCATCAATGGGAGGGAGGCTTCCCATCTTTTTCTGTACCCACCAGGGTGGCTTGAACCAACCACCATGACTTAAGCATTTCATCCTGATTTCAGTGTGCGTCACTTCCAAGAGAAAGATCAATAGGCAAAAACTTTTAATATGAGTGAATGGGCTTCTTTATCTATTATAAAGCATAAAATGCCCATATGCAGATTTCTGAAAATAAAAATTTGAGCAATCTCACTATTTGCTCAGGGTTCACAAGTTGGGTGGCTATTTATACATTTGGTCTACTATAGATATTTATACATTTGGTCTTTCTTCAATAAGTAAAATTTCAGTCGTTTAGCTTTTGAGTAAAATGTTCGCAGACAGTACATACGTCATATCACTGACTCACCGACCTTCACGGAGCCACACAGGTTATAAATAATGTATTACCCATCTGTCGTAATAGTAATACTGGTGGAAAATGTAGTTGAGTCCTAAGGGCTATTACATGCCCTGGTACAACCTTTCCCTAAGGAAGCACGTTCCATCATCAATGGGAGGGAGTCTCCCCATCTTTTTCTGTACCCACCAGGGTGGCTTGAACCAACCACCATGACTTAAGCATTTCATCTTGATTTCAGTGTGCGTCACTTCCAAGAGAAAGATCAATAGGCAAAAACTTTTAATATGAGTGAATGGGTTTCTTCTTCTATTATAAAGCATAAAATGCCCATATGCAGATCTCTGAAAATAAAAATTTGAGCAATCTCACTGTTTGCTCAGGGTTCACAAGTTGGGAGGCAACATAATATCCATCTTGTTTAAATTTTGCCAGGAAAATTTGGGGAGTTTTATGCTTATTTCCCCAGTAACATTTCGGTCAGTCGGAATTTTTACACTTTTAAAGAAAATCACTTTTAACTGAAAATCATTCCCAATTAAAAGTACAGTAAGAAGCAGTTTAAACATTTAATTTTAATGTCCTAGCTCAATCTTAATTAAGTCTGAATGTATAGCCCAAGCAAGAAATATTTGCAAAATTCTAATGGGAAAATTCAAGATACATGCTTTTACGGAACCTCAATTCTACTTAACCAGCGGGTGACCGAGCTCAGCTCGGAGAAAACAGGTATCGAAGCTAACTCGAAGATTTAAATTTTCAATTGTGATTTATCAAAACAATACATGCCATAAGAAAATTTGTGAACCATTGGTGAAAAGATAACCGGTTAAATTGCACCATTGTAAACTATTCTAAACAAAGTTAGAGTTTGGAAAGGGAACTATTCTATACAAAGATAAAGTAAAGGTAAAGATTGAAGTGTGTTGAAGTTCAATATTTTTGACAAATTTATTTAGAAAAACCAAACATATATACATACATAAGAAACATATTATAAACCTATAACAGCATAAACATAAAACTTTATTAGTTCGCCATATTGGCTATAGATGGCAGCACGTTACCGCTTGAAAATTTAAGTAGCCATTATGGCGAACTAATAAAGTTTGAAAATATCCTATCTGTCACTCCGAACTGCTCGACCGTAGCGCTTCAAAACCGGCACCAATCGATTCCTCGTGGCCAAAAACCCCAGACCCGCAAGTTTACCGGAGTTTATTAATTCTGGGGCGATTTTCGACTTGGCAACCATTCCTCGTATTATAGTATTAGAAATATGCAAAGTCACCGGATTCGCACATAGAGGATTATGGTGCGAAAACAATCAATAGACTTCAATAACGAAGACTTTTATTGAACATGAAGATAAGAATATGCAGACAACAAATATACAACTTAAATGAAACAGGCAACACGCAGCAGCACATTGCAACAAAGAGCAACCCACAAGTAGTAATCGGTAATAATAACAACCACTGCATAGAAAACGACAGAATTCAGCAGAAGGCAGGAATTCACGTAGCATTACTCTACAGCCTCTCCAAACGTCTGAAAATCTCCATCGTTTCTTCTCTTTTGCTGTATTCAACTGCCGAATCACTAATGCAAGACTGACTACTTAACACACGACTCGGCGCTGCTTCTACAGAAAACAGTAGCCCACACGTAGAAATTCGGAAGTGACAACGAACACAACACACAAAGCGGCCAGATAGAATTCAGCAGGAGAGGAGATCCTCAGAGCTTCATGTTACTGCTGAAACTACACTTCTGTCTCTTCTCGCTTTAACTGCCGATTCACTACTTCAATCCGCGATTACTCCGTTCACGAAGGTGGATGGATACGGCACACTGCGATTCAGCACTCCGACGTTACTACGGTATTCTCTCGGCGTTCAGGACTCCTATTCACGACCGATTCAAGGACACTTGCCAGGATTCTTCGTTCATAAAACAGTTTAAAAGTGTCGGCCTTTTATAGTTCCCAGGGAGGGGGCTAGAAGCTTCTAGACCAATCAGGAGCATTTTAACGTATCTCGGTTCCTAAATAACGTACCGGGAAAATTATGGATGTTTTGGGTATTATCCATTTTGCCACCAAATTCGCCAAATGGTCGCCAAGTTCGTTGCCAAGCTCAAGGATCATTGATGTGACAGCCAGCAGCATCTAATACAGATGACACTAAATTAGTCTTTCTTAAGATAACATTATTAGTGTGGGAAAGCAAAATTATAGATTCGTAACAATATTTTCTATTTTTCAATTGAATCTTGAACTAAAATTTTTCTGATACAATGTTATCATAGGGTGTAAAATCAATTAAAAGTTATCAAGTTACCTATTTGGTTCATTTAATTTGAATTCAATAATTTTGCTTTATAATAAAATACCTTCCTATTACTTTTATTTCTCGTAATTAATAAACTAGAATGGTCACATTTAAATGTTAAAATGCACTGTTAATAAATGGAATGGTTATCAAATTACTTTTTTTTACTAGATTATCTTTTATTAAGTTAAACTTATCAAAGAGAAGTTAAAACTAAATTGTTGTTTTTAAAATTCCCTTTTTTTTTCAATGTAAAGCTAGCATCCTTTTTTCTTGATAAAACTTTCTTCACTATGCTCTCTAGGGGACATCCTGGTAACCAATAAAAATAGAGATAAAAATAAATAAATATAAGCTTTGTTATCACATTTCTGCCGTTTTTTTATTGGTCAGTATGAATAGTTAGAAACTTTTGCAGAAAAAATACGTCTTCTATCTTGATGAGTTTAAAAAGTCAGAGGAGTTTCTTAGAAAAACAGATGCATATAAAAAAAAAATGAATAAATAACGTATTTTTCTTTAAACTTTAAGAAAAAAAATGTCTTAAAAGTCTCTTTAAAACCTCAAGGGAAAAAGCAGGAAAAAAATTCAAGATTTTTTTAAAACTTACAAAAGGTATTAAAATGAAAGTAGTTGATGTTTTATTTACTCTAAAGCGCACTGGACGGCCACAAGAAAAAGTAACTTTACCAAGATATACGAGTAATCATTTGCATTAACTAAATAGCACTTTAAAGTTCCACAGTTGTTGACAAGCGAATAAGATTTACATTTGGAAACTCTAGTTGAAACGTTGAAATATCTTTTTACTAGTTAACCTAAACTTCATTTTAAAATGTTAGTTGCTGACTTTAACAGTTTAACATAACATATAAAGCAGGCATGACATTTTATTTAGAGATACATGAATTGATGTTTTGATATTAGTGTTGCCGTTATTTTTAAAGGGTAAATTGTTCAAAACAATTTATAAATTCATAATTCTTTAGTTTTCTTTTTAGCAGGAACTGTCATTTATATCACTTATTTACATCAATTGGGTTCTTTTACTTTCTCGAAAATACATGAGTATTCCTATTATCGAAGGACTTGTCCTTCAGTACCAATGCTATAATTCTTAAATTCGTAATATCACTTTTACTTATTTGTTTTTTCAGGTGTATGTGAAACATGACGCAAAAACAAAAAAATCTAGATGAATGAAGTTCAGTATGAGTTTTTTTCTTGAAAATGAAATTTCCTTATCTATTTTTGATAATAACTCTCTCTCTCTGCGTTTCCCGGAACTTCCATGGGTAACGTAGAAGTAACAAATTTGGTCAACCTGCAATTTCCGCGGAGATGCATATTTCCGTCTATTACCTATGCAACTCCCTCTTTTCTCGTTCATGATTTCATTTCGGCTTTTTTGGTTTCATTTAGATCTGATTAACAGAAATCGTTAGTTGTCCATGATTCTGTGAAATATACAGGGTGCATAAAAATGTATAATTATTTTGAACCGTCATAGAAAATTTATGTTCAGTTCTACAAGGTTCAATTGCTGGAAATGGAAAGCGTAAAGTCCAATTTGAAACATAAATGCACTTTCTGATGCAAATGGGATTACTGTTTAAAATAGCTGCCTTCAGCATCAATACATTGCTACGTATAAGTCACCACTGACTCCAGCATTGTACCAACTTGTCCAATAGGATTTCTGCTCACTTCACTTGAGTCTCATTCCAAAGGGTTTCTAGGTTACGTGGTTTACGTTTGTGTGCCTCATCTTGTACTGTGCACCATAAAAAAAATCTAGCGGTGCAAGATAAGTAACAACGATCAAAATCAGAGGTTAGAATTTTGTGAATGGGTTCAGAAGATGGTAAGACGTGAACTGTGTTTTATGGGTAGCATGATTTGGTTGGCGTAGAAACGTAAACCACGTTACCTAGACACACTCTGGAATGAGATTCAATTCGTGTGCCCAGAAATATTATTGGACATGTTGATACGGTGTACGGAATCAATGGTGACTTGTTTTCAGCAAACTTTTGACGAAGAAGGCAGCCAATTTGAACAGTAATCGCATTTGCATCAAAAAATGCATTTATGTTTCAAAGTTGATTTTACGCTTTCAACTTCCAGCAATTGAACCTTGTAGAGCAGAACATAAATTTTCTATGACGTTGCAAAATGATTATACATTTTTTTGACGCACGCAGTACAACATGTTCTACAGTATTTTTTGCCTTTTTTTCAAAACTCAGGAAACGTTTCGCAATTTTCGAACCTATTTTTATGAAAGAATAACTCAGCTTGAGGGCTAAAGAGAAGAGATGCTTCTAGAATATAATATTTAATTTCATTTTTTTCGCATATAAAGCGAAGCAAAAACATGGTTATGAAGAATTAAAATTCCAGCGTTTCCAGTGTAAGAATTAATAATGTATACATTTTTGACTATTTCATTAATTACTAGAAATTGGCCATTCACATTCAAAGAAAATGTTATTTCATACTTTTATATTTTATATACGGAATACAAAAAAAAAAGATGAAAAATTAAACTATAGATGTTAACTATTTTTTGCATGGATATAGTCATGATCTCGAGTTCAGAAAGCCCATGAATAACCAAAGTATTGAAATCCCCTGGCAACCCTCCAAATAATTTTTTCATTTACCTGTTTAATTCTTTCATTAACATAAAAACTTTCCTAACAATTCACTCCTGGTAGCCCTAATTATGTTTTAAACGTGGCGTGTAGGATCATAAACGAGTTACTACAAAGGGTGTTGTGATTTCAGATCCTACCCCCATCGTTTGAAACAGAAGTTAGTCCACCAGTATAAAATCTGAAAACTCACCACAAACTTCTTTAACAACCTGGAAAACATTTAAAATGAAGCCATCAACAATATATCACAGTATGACCTCAATGCAAGAGTCAAAAGACCTAAAATACCCCTTTCAAAATCATCCTTACCCACTCACCTTCACCACCATTGGCAACCAATAGTAACCCAACATTTGATTATACTCTCTCTCAACCAACTATAGGCCTAGCAAAACAAGTGATTCTCTTTTCACATCTCAACGCTCCCAAGTAAATAACTAGATCATGTGAGCATAATAAAAGCCATTACTTAAACAATTACTCTATTAAGCAAATAGTCCTTTGCTCTGATAAATTAGCCATTGAACTTGTGCTTGAACTTGGGCCGAATCAGTAATGAAAAGGGTTAAATCGCAAACATGTTATTCCAAATAATAATTCAGTAATACAGATTATGCACTGTTGTAATGTTTCCCCATTTTATTCATATTTATCATTACCATGTTCATTCATTCAGTGATCTTGTATTGCAGTCATCACTCATTTCAATTTTTACCATTGTTACCAGTTATATGTGTAGTAGTATTTTTTGTCCATTTACATTTTGTCGTTTTGCAGCTGACTGCAATTTTTTTAATAAATTCTCCCTGCATTTATGTCAACCGAAAAGTGCGTATGACCTTTAAAACAAGCATATAATGTGATGTTCAAGATATCAAAGTGTGATCGCATGCGTCGGAATGTAATGTAAGATGTGATTGCATACGTACTTCCTCGCATCCCAATGTATCACATCAAGATGCTTATTGAAAGCTTCTTTTCGCAATTTCGAAAATAAAAATCTGAGCACCCATGACATTCAAAGCCTTGACCAATGACAGTAATTTTTAAGTAAAGGGAGGCGAATGACACTGTTATTAGAGAGTATATAAGATAGTTTCGGGAAGACTACTGACGAATTTTCTTCAGCTTCAATTTTCTGAAAGCAACACGGAAAATGTAAAAAGTACTTTTAAATCTTTCTTTGGAAACATTAATTTCAAAACATTTCTTTTTGGGACACATTTATTTAATAATAAACCGTTAAATTTTTAAAATTATTATTATGCATCAAAAGGAAATAAAAAATTATCTCATAGGGAATATTCAATATATATTTGATTCTTTTTCATAAAAAAAATTAAGACTATGTATAAATGCTCTCTTTGGTTAACTATTTCAAAGCTTATTTCGAATAAATGAGGAGCTTTAGGGAAAGAAAACTAAAACCATCAGTAGAAAAAGAGTTCTGAATAATTTTAGAATAATTTCATTAATGGTTATTTGATGCGTTTAAGAGGCAAGGCACATTTACAATTGTTATTATTATTTTTCATCACACGTTACATGTTATGTGCTTATGCGATGAAAGTGTAGCTATTGGCTATAGCTAGACCCGGACAAGTGACCTTGTGGATGGTAGCCAGATAACATGACCAAAAGTGAACGCCCATCTTGAGGATTTATCTGGCTTATACAGCTTCCACTAAAATACTCCCAGTCCAGTGAGAGGTGAGACAAACGATACTTTGTTGCTGTTTAGTGGTGATCTTATTAATTGCTGAATTTTTTAAATCCATTTTTTTGTTTGCCTGGTTATTTATCGGCTTCAATTTTTTAATTGGCTGATTATTCATCGCCATTTTTTATTGGCTAATTATTTATAAATCTTTATTTATTTATAATTCGGGTAGAGGGCGCCGCAACAGCTACACGAAGGTTGTGTATTTCTTTATTTTCATCGTCCTAGGTCACCAATGCAACGATTACCGATAGCTGGGCTCGAATTCGCAACCTTTCCATACGACAAAAGTGACCATTCAATCTTGAGTATGTTATCTGGCTTATAAAGCTTCCACTACAAAGGCGAAAAATGCTTTTTTATGCCCTTTTATTTAACAGGGGGCTATATCCTTCGACTCTAGGTTGGAAATCTTGAACATGATGAACTGTTCTGATCATGTGCTTCACTGACGTATTGTAACTGATAATAATGTAATAACGGAAAATATTGAGGTTATTAAGGTTTTTGTTGTTGGATTTTATGCATTAATAAAATATAAATATGAACACACAATAATAACAGATTTTAAATTATTCATAAACATTCGTATTTCTATTATGCTTAAAAATAATCGAAAGTAAATTCAAAATATTTCAGAAAAGAAACTACAATCATTAAAGATTAATTACAAATAACGATGCTATCAGATCATTTTTGATTTAAAATTAATAAAATTTTAAATTAATTTTAAAATTAATTTAAATTAAGATTATAGAGCATATACATCCACATTTACATCATGCTTATAAATAATCGAATGTGCATGCAAAATTTTTTCAATCCAAACTACAATCATATTTAAAATTAATAGGAAATAGGCTCAAAACAATCTTTCCACTGAAATGAGTAAACGTCAATGAATCACATAACCATAACAGCCAATCATTTCAAATTACCCAACCTGGAGTCGAAGGATATAGCCTTCTGTCTTATAAAATGTGAATACTCTTAAAATCCTGTTAAAAAATCATGTTAAAGTAGTAAGTTTTCATTTTTTATTGCAATCAATTGAAATTAAATAGCATATTCTCATTTATCAGAAACAAGATTATTTTTCATTCATGCAATTATTCAAATTTCAGATTCATTTTCTTACTTTCTTTTTTATGATGGTGGCATTTAAAGCTTTCTTTCGTTTTAAATTACAAGGAGCTAATTATTCCAAAATATTTTTCTTTCGGAAAAAAAAAGAAGAAGAGGGGGTTATAGAATCGTACTGAATTTTAATTTTTGTAGATTGTAATTAAATGAGTGTTATGTGATGACTTTGAGAGAAAAGAACAGAAAAAAGGCATATTAATTTATGGTTAAATTGAATGAAAATATTCGCACATAATTTCAGAAAAGAAATTACATTTTTAAATTTTGTCACACAAAAAAAGGATTTTGCATTCCTTTCTTCAAATAGTTAAAAGTATGATTATTTTTTTAGTTTCTCAAATTATTGCTATGGAGTGATCAATCAAAGGAACAAAGACATGTTTTTATCATTTAGTTGTATTATCAATCAATATTATTTTTAAAAAAAGAATTTATGGGCTTTGTAACCTGATGATCTGTATATTAAAGCTCGCTTCTAAGGATTCTATTGTTTTTTTTCCTAAAGGAATATAAAATGTGGTCCATTTACTCTTAAAAGTCATCCAGGAAAGTAACTTTTCCCATTTATGAGCCTCGAATAAAATATCCAATATAATTTTTAGAGGCTTATTGAATGGAGCTCCCTCAAGGCTGAATGACCTAAAGCAATAAATTTTTTTATTGTTCTAAAACAATGAAACTTAAAGTTTCATAACTAGGTCGACATGATCGATGAAGATTGAAACATTTTTTAAAAATTTAATTATTAAAAATATCAAGAATATTTTGTTAAATAAGATTCATTAGACTGAAATATTACATAAAATGTAGACACCCTAATTTTTTCAACAGTACATTTATTGACTGACAAGAAATATTTTATTATTAATTGTGTCATTTAAATCGTTTTAAAAGTCAAATTTTCAATTGCCTTATATGATGAATCAGATATGTGGATTTGAGGTTTTTGCGTTAGAATATTATTGAAAATATAAAATGAATCTATTTTATAAAAATATATTCTAAGAATGAACTATGTTTTATTAAAATATTTGCTGCACAGAAGGTCATCATAAGGAAAATTATTTCATCTAAAGGGGAATGGTATGTAGTACGCAGAGGGAGGTTTCTGAGTGACCACTCCTACTCGCTAATTTTTGTATAACTGTGCAGTTTGCAGTTTTTAGCCATATGCAAGATCCTTCAATTTATTATAATGAGCATCTACTTTTCGCATCCATCTGGTTCACCAGGTCTAAAGTCACTAAAATTTTCAATTACAAATTTTATGCAACTTGCTCAAACTTTGATAAAACTCACAATATTAAAAAAAAATCACACCTTCCATTGTAATATATAGAGCCTTGATTTTGCTGTATTCTCTTCTAAAACTTAAACTTTGAAACGGAAGTGATAAGACTTCAACAAACCCAAAAAATTATCAGTTTGGCATGTGATGTTGGCTCGGAATAGAATACACGACCTTTTAGTAACCTCGTAACATAACCACTAGACAAAAGCAATTGCTCTTGTCTAGTAGATATTATCTGGTTTATGAACTTACCATTACAAACTATTTTAATAAAATATAAATCTTAAAATATATTTTTATAAAATACTTATTTTATATTTACATCGTTTTCATAATACAACCATTAATATTCATAAATAACTACCCATAAAAAAAGGGATAGCTACAGCTTTGTTGCCAACATATCTCTTTCACTTCCAGAAATTTTCTCCTAACACATAGTCTTATGACTCATGCTATGACTGCTGACATTTGTAGTATTAATGCAACAATCTTTTTACGTGTGCTAGACCCCTAATAGATCCTAAAACTAAATTGGGCCGGCGCATCTGATGTTATCACGTGGGCATTACTGACATTTTAATAAATTTCTTTTCATTCAGTTATTTTTCAATGGAATATTAAACATTCCTGCGGAATTGCTTTCAGTTCTATTTCAGACATATGCTGGAAGCTTTTCACATTTTCTTCATGCATTTTTTATGTTTGCACATTACTAAAATTTCGTTTTTTATTTGTTTACTTTCTCTGAGATTTCGCTTTTTTTATTACTTTTCTTTTCACATCATCGTAAATTTTTCGGGTAGTACCGGAAAATATTTCAATCTTTAGATTTTGTAGCTGCCCAGTTGCCAGAAAAAAGTAAACAAATAAATAAATAAATAAGCAAAGGGGGAAAAATGGTAGACCGATTCAGGCGGATTTATCGATTCTGAATCTTTTATTTTTTTGCTTTTGATAGCAGAAAATTTATTCTTTGACTTAAAAAAAGGGTAGAGAAATGCTTTTTGCTCAGTTGGATTCTTTAAAAAAATGGAAAGTCGAAGATATATATATATATATATATATATATATATATAATATGGCTTCGTCAATAGCTCTGTGTTATCAGCCGACAATATTCCTCCTTGCACTTTTTCCTGCCGTCGGAAGGCCAAACGATAAAAATAAATCGACTTTCATTAGCAAAGGTGAAATGTTCCGCTAAGAGCACTTAGCTTGGTTTCTTCCATTCGAACAGCTGAGAATTTTCACAGAATGGCGAAAGAAATCATACCTTTCACTCGCTGATAGAAAAAAAACTGCATATTAGATATTCGCTTCTAAATCTTCCCTTCCTTTTTCTTTTAAAATGAAGATTTTTTTAAACCTTTATGAGAGCTTTCCCAATTTCTGTGTTACTTTTCCCGGAAATAAGTAAACTATAAAAATTCTCCACTTTTCTTTTCTTTTAACTAGATGCTCTCTGATAGAATTTTGTAAATTAGATATAGCAGTAACTAATGTTTACCCGATGGTACAAATTCTCTAGAAATTTTTTACAATGGTTATTGAAAATATAAAAATTTTTCTACAGATTCAAAAAAGATTTAATATTAATCCTATAATGCAAGAAAAACAAACATAGATATCCAAATCTCGGCATATCTTCTGTAAATAAATAGAATAGAAAAAAAGTACTGTCGTCTTTTTTCCGATAAGATATAATAGCGTTTTGTAAATTAGATACAGTAGTAACTAGAGCATGAAAAAGTACTATTTCCTTAGAACTATTTTTATAACATTTTAGAGTAAAAATATTTCTGTAAACGAATTATATATTTTTTTAAACCTATTTTCCAATAAAAATAAATGTTCTTCTAGTAATTATTCAAAATTTGTGAGAATTAACAGAAAAATACGTTACTCTTAATTACGACAGTAGATAAAAAAATATATATCCAGTTTACTTCGATTATCTTGAAAACTTTATACGTGTTTCGTTTTGGTTCTGAAAAAAAAAGGCGATTAAAGAGAAGATCTCTCTCTCTCTCTCTCTCTCTCTCTCTCTCTATATATATATATATATATATATTCTCATATTCTTTAATTTAAAAATGTTTTGCACTATTATATCTTCATATTTATAAATATCTTTCAAATAGAGATTTTCTGCAACCAAAAACTGAATTATTTTAATAATAAATTTTTTAATTCTATCCTCATGTACTATTTTTTTACACGTGTAATAATAACAAAATGATGTATGAAATAATCGGTCGAAATCATATTAAGTCTTCAAAACCAAGTCCGTATATGTTGAAAATATTGTCAACAATCGGAACACAATATGCATACATGAATTTCAGTGCCAATAATGTTGACGCAAGTGCATAAATTTTCTACACCAGTTGGAGTAAGGCTACGCATATAATTTAAAAAAAAAAAAACTCCCTTATTCTGTTTTATTTCAATTCAAAAGTACTTCAGAATGAATTGGAAAGATTGATAGATTAACAGTGTTTAAATTTAAATGCATCAAACACTAAGAAAATAAAGAGAATCGTTTGAAATAATCCTC
This sequence comes from Argiope trifasciata, assembly GCA_026543055.1. Classification (NCBI taxonomy): domain Eukaryota; kingdom Metazoa; phylum Arthropoda; class Arachnida; order Araneae; family Araneidae; genus Argiope; species Argiope trifasciata. The sequence continues at coordinate 213,918 of JAPMOQ010036670.1, read as the reverse complement.
CGAAAAGCTGTTAAATCTAGCCTCATTAGTGTGCTAAAAAACTGAAGTCTTGCTGATTTGGCGGGAAAGTTAGTATTTAATTGATAATTAAAATTCTATTTAAAAATTCAGAAAAAGGGACCCCACGTGCACATTCACGATCTCCTAGGTATGCATATGCCAAATTTGGTAATCGTAAGTTGAATTGTCTGGTTTATACAGCGACAACAACACTCACGCGTTATTACAAGTGTAGATATAAATACATATATCGTTTAATTTTGTGTAAAATTATTCAATTGAATTCTTATTTTTCGGTTGCATTAAGTAACTACATCAAGCAACATTCCATACTAATCCTTTTACAGCCAAACTTTAATAACCTCAGCAAGAAAAGCTGGTCACCAAAGGCTGCTAGTAAGAGAATAAAATTTCTGTATAAATATTAAATTAAATTAAAATCCAAACTATTTATTTGTATCTCAGAGAACTGTGCATAATTCAGAGAACGCATAAGATATAAATCAGAATAAATCAATCCATTTCTATTTTCTAGTTCTAGAAATGTAGTTCCTTTTTAAATGAATCGAAATATATTTTAGAATGGAATTGAAGGGGCCTTAATCCTTTATAAAAGTTGCATAATTTATTATTATTATTATTATTTTGTTTAGAGTTACGTTCAAGAGTGCCTGCGAGGAAAAATAATGCCTGCTTTCTCTTCATAAAATATTACGGAAGGAGAAAAAGTCTCATAAATGTTTGATTTATTGAGCTACAGTGTCACTACCGTATGTTCGATAGAGATTTTATGATGATGCAACGGCCGAACTCGGTTCTTTGCCCAAACCCCAATCATCAAATTGCTTCATCACAGATGATTTCATCTCAAGAATTCATGCCTTTAACAAAATTAGAGAGACTTAATCTACTTAAGAAATTCTATCTTATCAAGTTAATGTGAAGATAAGGGATTCAAGATAACATTTTGCTCCCTTCCGTAATGAAATTAAATGGACAAAGTAAATGCACATGAACTTTTGAAGCTTTAGGGAAGGAAAATTTAAGCGATAAAATTATTCAGCTTAATTTAGAACTGTTCGGAAATCCTGGGAATACAAATGAATAAAAAGACATTTAACGATGACATTTAGATAAGAATATATAAAAATGAATTTTTTTTTAGATAAGGAAAGTAAATATATAGTAAAAAAATTGATATCTGCTGTCCAAATTTCAAGTTATCATAAGAGAACATTAATTTTTCAAGTCACTTAATATCGATCCGACAGAAAAACATCACCATGTTCTCACATGACTCATATTTCTCAATCATCAACATTTAGAAAAGCTATGGTTTTTGATCATCTTAACTTGAAATTAAGATGAACTTAAATTGAGTTAAGTTCTAAATACTTTTCATTAAAAAACCTAGTTCAAACCCGTTTGAAACCATCAAGTGACTAAGATGTCGATATTAAGAAAATGATGGTTTCCTAACCTCTCTCCCCTCTCCTCAAAATTGTTCGATCTCCAAAATTTTTCTCAGGAGCAGAATTTTTATTTATTTGCAAAAATCCGGTTTTAACTGGATAGGAATTATCACGTGACTATTGTATTGCGCGCGCAAACTTCAACTTTTTGAAATGCGATAGTTTTCTTTTTTTTCCATCTCAAAATCGATCGTGCTCCAAAACGCCTTTTGCCAGAAAAAAACAAAAAACAAATGAAAATTGAAAAAATTTTTTTTTATTACTTTCTATACTTCCTCGCACTGTTTCGCGTTGATTCCCATTTTCTTTTTTGAGCTCCATCTAGCGGTAATCCCTTCCGACTTTGCCCTTTATTTTCTGCCTATGCATTTTGAGACCTCGAAAACCCTAAACCAAAACAGTATCGTTTTCTCTCATGATAATAATTGAATGGCAAGTCTGAGCGGATAAAAGTATGGAAAACTTAAGAAAGATGAAAAATAATGGTTTAATCCTGTCTGTATGTTCTCATCCTGTATTATTTAAATGCTAGTACACTAATTAGCATTTAAGAAATCAATAGGCCCCAGCTGATAGGCATGTTGCTTTTGGATTTCTTTATTTTTCTTCCTCTAAACGAAATATAAATTCGAACTAGTTGCCACTGAGATTACACCATAAAATAAATCTACTTTTATAACATGAGTTCAGGCAAGATATTTCAAATTCAGGTATTACCTTGCTACTCTAAGATCAGCTAAACCACCAACAATAGATGGCATATCATGACTTTAATGTGAGGCTGCTTTATAGATGGAATAGTTATGCTAGATCAAATGGAATAACACCTCCATAAGATAAATACCGGGTGGCCAGAAATAAAACACCCCTACTCTGACCTCCCTGGATATCGAACTACTCAGTGTAAAGGCTTGAAAATTTGTGGACATACTATTCAAAAAATGGGGAAACGGATTTCACGAAAAAAAAATTTAGTTCCAGAAATCACCGATAGGTGGCGCTGTACCACTGGACGCATGCTGAAAAGACACAAAAACACGTTTTAAACACATTTTATTTGAAAGTACCAAGCATACATGAAACAAGGACGTTATCGATGCAGGGAATGCTGCTCAATATGGTTCCCTTCCTGAAGATGTAAAATGTGAAGTCTGTGGACAGCTTGTTCAACTGCGGATCGTAACTGGTCATCTGAGATGCTTCTCACATGCAGACTGATACTCTCTTTCAAATCTGCCAAGGTTATCAGACGTTCTCGATAAACAAGGTTTTTTAAGTGTCCCCAAAGCCAAAAATCACACGGATTAAGATCCGGTGAACGAGATGGCCAAGTTGTCGGAAACGCGCGACTGATTATTCTGTCAGTGGTGAAATGTTGGCGAAGAAACTGTTGCACAGGGAGTCCAATGTGTGGAGGTGCTCCATCTTGCATAAAAGTAATGGTGTCAAGGCATTGGCGCTGCTGCAAATGGGGTACAACAAATGTTTCGAGCATCCTTTTGTACCTGTTGGCCGTCACGGTACATGTCTCAAGGCCATTGGAAGTAACCTCTTCGAAAAAGAACGGTCCAAGGATGAATGTGGCTGTGAATCCACACCAGACTGTAACTTTCGGTGAGTGGAGTGGAATCTCTTGGAAGGTACGGGGGTTTGTCGTGTCCCATATGCGACAGTTATGGGTGTTCACTGTTCCACTGAGGTGGAAATGGGCCTCATCGCTCCACAGAATCTGCCACGGCCACGATGCATCCACTTCAACTCTAGCAAGAAATGTCAATGCAAAGGTCAGTCGCATCTCCCTGTCTGTGGCCAGCAATTGTTGATTAGGGCGGATTTTGTACGGGAAACAATGCACCATTTTTCTGAGTACGTTCCACACTGTGCTATAGGGAACACCCAAGTGTCGTGACACTGCACGTGCACTACTGCAGCCTAAAACATTATCCATTGACTGTTCAACAATACCGGTGGCAACATCTTCAACGACATCTGAACGAACCGGTTTGCGTCCTCGACCAGGCTGAACTCCAAGATGTCCAGTTTCCTCGAATCGAGCGATCATTCTCCTGAGAGCTTGTGGAAGCAATGGTCCCTTACGCAAATCCTTAAGTCGACGAAACTCTCGAAGTGCTGCTGGAGCATTTCCTTTATTCTCGTAAAACAACTTCACAAGCAAAGCGCGTTCTGGCAGCGTGACAGCCATCACTAATAAGAATGACATTCTCCACCTTTTAACTTCTTTTATACCCAGAACATGGCTTCTAACCATGCTTTATGCAAATTTTTCTGGTTACAGTATGAAATTGCAGTTACAACGGGAGTTCTAGCTTCTTTACTATTTTTATTTTCCATAAGGGGCAGAAAAATTAAAAAGGAAGCATGGAAGCATTCCATTCCGCATAAACATTTTAATTTTTATTATTATTTGTGTCTTTTGATCATAGTTCCAGTTGTGCAGCGCCACCTATCGGTGATTTCAGGAACTAATTTTTTTTTCGTGAAATCCGTTTCCCCATATTTTGAATAGTATGTGTACAAAATTTTGAGCCTTTACACTGAGTAGTTCGATATCCATGGAGGTCAGAGTAGGGGTGTTTTATTTCTGGCCACCTTGTATTATAATTTACTTTTGGTGCATTCGGTCTGTTGTTGTTGTTACTTCTGGTACTTTACAAGCCCGTCAGCAGAAAGCTATCAGTGATTTAAGCATAAATCAGGGCCCTTTTTTTTTAATAGCGCCAACTAAGGTCAAGATTACGACTTAGCTACTTTCATGCTTCACATTATCTTGCACAACCCCCTTTTAAAAGGGGCATATTCACACTATTCACAGAAAGAACACAGAAAAATAACCATGCCCGAGCCTGGAATCGAACTCGGGATGCCCAGATCACGGGGAAGACAGGCTACCCATATACCAGGACGCCGGCTGCTTTCGGTATTCATTATTTGATTGGATATTTTATTGTGAATATTTTGAATTGGTAGATAAATGGATATGCTATTGGAAAGAATTCCACAATAAAAATGTGTGTCATAAAATACCTAGTTGGCACATTGCCGTACGACATTTTCTCCAGTAAATTTCAGTTTTTAGAACTACTCAGGAAAAACATATTAGAATTTAATTTTGTCGAATTATCTTTATATTCAATTTGAACACACTTTACTACACAGAATCAGAGAATAGTAATAAAATTCATACACCTTCAAAAGCCCAATAATTACTGAGTATTTGGTACAGTATGTCTAAATCTAATTATCATATTATATAATTTCATTATTTATCCGTCAATTCGAATGTTAAGAATATTAAGAAGTTATTTGTGAACAAATTTTAATTCTGTTATCAAATAATTTACCAATTACATATCATGGTTCTTAATTTGTACAAGCTATGATTGGTCACGTTAGAGGTTAAATGAAATAGACACTAATATTTCCCTAGAGTATTTAAAAATTAAACTTAAGGAGTGTTTCTAGGAATTTAAAATTGCACAGAAAAATTTAATTCAGATATTGAAATTCTTTAGAATATATATAATCGTTTTCCATTAATATTTTAAATCATAAGAAGTTTAAAGGAAAGCTTGAGAATATTTTTTCAATGTTATATTGATAACATGAAGAAGAGGAGAATTTATTTAGCAGAAATAAGGATTTTCCAAATATTTTTTAAGGTTATGTTTGTAAATATAAAAATTATGAAATTCAGCTATAAAGTCGATGATTTAAATTGCACTCTTTTCAAAGACTTTTTTTATCGTCTGTTGGAAACTTAATAGAATAAATGCAGGTATATATCTGTTTTCCTGTATGAAATAAAGAAATTTCAACACATCAATGCTATGCAAATATTTTCTGCAATACTATTCAAATATATTCTATAGCAGTACTACAAAAATAATTTGGAAAATAGCTTGAATTGACTTTACTGAAATATTATAACATTTCGGCAAACATCAACACCATGAAACGATTTGCTCTCTATTATCAACATAAAAGCAGAATGAAAAAAAGTATGAGAGAACTTGTAAAGTATGAGAGAACTTGAAAAGTATGAGAAAACTCTTTACAAGAACTTTTATTTTACTTTGTTGGTTAAATCTATTTACATAGTTAAAATTTATAAAAAATAAACTAAGATCTCACAAAATTTTAAAATTTTTAAGCATTTTAAAATCAACAAAGATACATATCTCAAGGATTATTTTTAGCAATAGTTAAGATATTCTTTTCAATAGTTAAAATTATTTTTTTTAAACATATTGAAAGACTAGAAGATAGACAATTTTTAGTTTCTCGTATACGAACTTCCAAATTTTTGGAAAATTTCACTGTAAAAGTTTACAAGTTTATTTGTTTTTGATCCTGCCCAAACTAGTAAAACTATTTAGGAAATGAATTATCTTTGCTAGTTTACAAACACAATAATAATAATAATAAAAACGAATGGAATGGAACGAACGAAATGGAATCACTTACTAATTACTTACTAGTATGCGATCCTTACAAGGAAATTGTATATTTTTATTTCATTTTATCAAATCTTGCATAAAATTCTTTCGTATGTGAATACAATGATTCAAACATTCATTCAGAGTAGACATCTCTAGTCGATCACTTTGGATCAATGCCAAAGAGATCATTAACCCAAATGATCAATAGAATAAAAAGGTTTTTTTTATCAATAAATGGAAAGTTTTGGTTTTAATCTGGCTAATTTAATTTAATTTCGTTAAACTTTGGTTTTGGTTAATTAAAGGCTTCCGAAATGTTTTCCCAGTTTTCTTTTACCTTTCTATAGAAAGAAATAATAATTATGTATGTAACATGTTTGTATTATTATAAAATATATTAACGGAATTTCTGAAGTCAACCTAAAACGCATTATATTTTATTACTTTCCCTCTGTATAAGAAACGTCTGCTGCAGATACAAGACTTTAGGCCATTAAGTTTATAATGTGGAAGTAGATTGCGTTTTAAGTTTTTGGCTTTTGGGTTCTAAATTTGAAGTTATTTTTCACCAAAAGTCAGCTATCTATGTGGACGAAGCTCAGATTCACATGGAGCCTCAATTGTTCACCTAACTGTAGGAAAGGCAGTTCAGAAAAATCTTTGTGAATATGGCTGTTCAAGAATCATTATGAATATTGGGCAGAGGTTCAAACTTATGAAGTTCACAGCAGAAAAGTTCTAATGTAACTTCAAATATTACTATAAGAAAATAAAGCTAAGTCACATGCAGAGTATGAATACGTTTGATAAACATTTTCTAATAATTTTTGCATCCTTTGCTGTTACGTCACCACAATTTTGATTCCACATTTTAATTCTTAAGGATTAGACAAAAAAAAATTGAAGAGGAAGAAGAGTTCTACGAAAGGTTAAAACATTTGTCATCTTCCGATGGAAAACATAGATGACAAGGAAAAATGATTGATAAAAGTAAAATAGAGAAATAATGTTTCCCTTTTTCACCTGAAATTTTATTTTAAAGGAATGTATTGAGATTTCAAAAAGGTTTATTTTCTCTTCTATCTAATTATGTCGCACATACATGGGGAAAATTTATCGTTTCAATACAGCTAAAAATGCATACAATACTTAGAAATTTTGGTACGCCACCCCATTTTTGAATTGGGTCATATCAATTATGAATGGTTCATTACGGTTTAAAAGTATAAAACTGTGGTAAATTTATCAAGAGTATAGTTATTTATCAAGAGGAGTACAGCCAATTCATAGGAAAAATTAGCTACCCCTTAATACGAGAGCTTGACTTATTAATTACCCAAACACCTAAAAATTAAGTCATGCATCCTTTTCTGATTATTTAATTCAGGTGTCTTGCTAATATTTATAAAAAATCAACATTTTTTTTCGACAGCTACAATGAATCCTCCGAAATAAGCATAGAGAGAGAGAAATATTAGCGGATGATTCATCAGCTCTTTTAAAGGGACACCGCCTGTGAACTCATTCGCAGAGCCTTATTGAAAAAGCAGATGTTCCTGGCATTTATCACATGCAATAAGAAAACCGGAGTCTACAACTTTCTATACATTCCGGAGAAATCTTGACAAGAACTTCTTCGCCTCATTTATCATCGAAACAGAATTGACTCCGAAATCTTCTACAGAAAGTGATTTACAAGAGAAAAAAAAGTGTTGTTGGAACTTATGACGATTTAAAATTAAATGATGCTGGAGATGATGTAAAAGTAAGATTTTGAGCTAAGTTTTATTTAAAGCTGTAAGATTGCAATTTCCATCGGCAAGTATTTTTTACTTCCTCACTTTTTTAAGAAGTATACAAAGAAAAATTGCTGTAATTGAGAGAAAAAAAAATTGATCTCAAGACCTTGATGTGTTTCATGTTTCAGATATATTTTCATATTTTTAAAATTAGGTATTTTTTTTATCTATGAACTTATTAGTTCAAAACAGCTTTAAGCTATAAGAATAAAATTTAGCATGTGACTTTATATTAAATTCATAAATTTCTTTCAAATTTTCCAATAAATTGAGTCAAAGGAAACATTTATTTTATATTAAGTTAACAGGATTATTGCGAAATATAAATTAGATTGATAAAACATGGCTTGACATCTTGAGTGTAGATCAGTATGATATTTCAAACGAAAATACCAACGAATCTATTATTTGTCGGTTTGTATGACTGCATGCATGTAAACGAGATAACTGAAAAACATAATGTTTTCGATAAATGTAGTATGTAAATATGGATTTTGGTTGGTTTAGAAAAAAAGATGCCAAAATGTATTTTCAGTTTTTTAGTCAAAATCTTAAAATTGAATTTTTTGAAGATAAACATAGTATTTTCTTTTTGTGCTTCCCATACAAAAAATGAAAAAGTTTAAAAGAGTCTTTCTGAAAAATCTTTAAATCCTTTTTTAGCTTCATATTCAATTGTAAATTACAAATTTTAGATAACTGAATACTTTGTGACAAAGATAAAAGTGTTTTTTTTTTCATAAAAAAGTTCATTTCTTCACATTTCCTCTAAGAAAAAATGTTAAAAAAGGAGAATGCTGATTATCTAATACAGAATTCTGATAGTAAATGAATAATTCATATATATTTCAGCTTATTTTCAATATATTGTCATTTCCCATAGAAAACATAAATCATTCTCGTTCTTAGAAATCTTCTCTTCTATTGATGATGATGATATCATGGTAACATGCAAAGAGGATGCAGGGGTTTCTGAGGGTCAAGACCCTGTGTACCCAAAGGCAGAAGTCTGACTTCTAGCTCAAATGAAGATGACATACGCACACATTCATTGCACAATCCCTTTCGGCAAGGGGGCTCATTCGCACATCAGACAGATACAACAAAAGGGAGGAACAACCATTCCCGAACCAGGACTCGAACCCAGGGCGCTCAGATCATGGGGAAGACTCGCTACCTTCTAAGCCAGGAAGCCGGCATTCTATTCTATGAATTCTTAGAAATGGAATACTAAATTTTAGGATTTTTAATACATACTTAAAATATATGAATTATTTATTTAAGTTAGACATTTAAAAGATTTTTCGAATATATATTTATATTATCATCTATAGTTTTAATTAAAAATATTACGAATCAAAAAGACCATGTAAAATTTAGTGCACCAAATATTAAATGAGGTAAAAACTTGCCAGAATCACAACAGGATGTAAAATCAAGAAACAGCAGCTATTAGATAGACAAACTTATAGAAATGACTAATCAGTAAGGCTTAGAAGATATTTATTTGGCGGTAATTTATACGTAGATAGTTTGTGGTTAAATAGTTCCACCACAGTTGTTTAAAATTCTTACTATTCTTACTTAAATGAGCTACATAATGCTAGTGAATAGTATGTCTATTCATGAAATGGGTATTTTAACATCTTAGTATTCGTAAATAACTGAAAGTTCCCCACAGTCAGTCAGAACCATAGCAATTGCGAATAGCGCAGTCTAGCTGATCCGGTTGGTTTTTCCGGATAAGATTTCCCATGTGAATTTGGCCACGTTTTGTGTATCTTATTTCCCCACCAGTTTGTACAGTATATCTTGAATAATCTTCTACATAAATATCGATTATAAAACAGATTCATCCACTGAATTCAACTTAAATGAGCAGGAGAGATTTATTAATTCATTTTTTATGAAATATTTCTTATACTTCTAAATAAAATATTAACCATTCTTTATTTGCATAAAAAAGTCAGAAATTTTGCTAAAACAATGAATGTCTCGAATTCTCAATTTTGTATATTTTCAGCACATGAACTTTTCATTATACATGTTATAGAAATGAAAATCAATTAGGTATTTTGGATTCCTATTGAAATTAAAATTTGATACAGAATTATTATTTTGATAATAAAATCACGCATGAAATTTCATTTGATTGAATTAAGAGTTGTAATGGTAGTTTTAGACTAATGGTAGTTTCAGACTAATTACAAACTAACAGGTGGTCAACCTATTGATGTGTTCAAATTTTGATACGGATATAAAATTTTGATGTTAAAATTATGAGCCAAATATTGCCCATCTAATTTTTTACGTTTTGTAGTTCTGATGCCCACTTACATTCGAACACAGAAACTGTTTTCTCGTGGAAGGTTGTTTGTTTAAAATTAGATGAAAATTTACAAATTTGTTGTAAAAGCTACATAACAAATTTCATTCCTTTAACTCAAAGTGTTTTTGAGGTTTCTTATTCATAGGCAGACTGTCAGAATTCCAGAAAAGAGCTTTTCGAAAGCGTGAAGGTTCGTCGAATTCTGCTATTTGAATTTTTTGACCATTACAATACCTTTCCACTGTATCCTTCGTATTTAAGAAAGTTGAAAAGCTGTTTTTTTTTTCACAAGTTCTACTTTTCATCTTCAAAATGCATAAATTTTTTTTCAACGTTTTAAAAGCGCTTAAATGTGGTTAATAACCAACATCTTTATTAAAATTAAAATACCCTTACAATTTTAAAAACTGGTTTATTTATAAAATGTACTCTCTTTTTTTCAGAAAGGAATAATAGAGAAAGAATAATTATTATGTCCTTAAGTATATATTTCAAGTTTTATGTCAAAACGTGACTTATATAATTAAGCAAGGAAAAAAAAAGAAGCTATCCCAGTAAAAATTACCTAGTAACTTCCGCTGCAAAAAACACATCACTTCAGTAATTTGAAACGATCTTAGTGAAAACTTGCTCAATTATATCTTTAGGTTTAAGTCTTAATGCAAATTTCCACATCAAAGCAAACTGAAAACTTGATGCCACATGAAAAAAAAGAAAACTAAATTCTTTACATTCGAAATGGGGAAGAAAATTTAAAAAGATCATAAAAAAAAGAAAAGAAAGTGCGTAAGTTTGAAATTCAGGAGAAAAAAAAATACAATAAAGTCTGGTGTCCGGATTTCCCGATCCACTGAGGGGGAAATGGAAGCGGTTACAGTGATTTCCTAAAACTTAAGTAACTGACACGACGCGGATTTCCTGCAACCAGTTTACACTTCTTTGTATTTTCATCAATGTTTTCTTAAAGAAACTGCCGCTTTGGTCATGTTTTTAAATTCTTTTTTTCAATGTATTTGACTTTTTTGACGGACCGGAAATGAATTGAGTTTTTTGAGCGTGTGTATTTTTCCATGTTTCTCGATTGAATTTTAAAGACCGTCTCTGTTCTAGAATACTTGTGCTATAACTTTCTGAAGATATCCTTTTGAACATTAAAAAAAAAATCATTCGTTTTGTTTAGAAAATAAATTTTCGGAACTGCCGTAAGATTTCCAGAATATCTGTAAGTTGACTATTTAACCGAAAGTCATGGTTTTGGTGAGTTATAAAAGGGAAGAAAAACTATTTTGAATTAATGTTTTAAAGCATTTTGTTTCAGGCAAATTAAGGTTTGTCATATAAACAGAGAGGTTAAAATTAAACTTCTCCCACAAACAGCATCTTGTAACTCAAATGATTGAACAGATTGCAACGAAATATGGTACATAGACTATGCACCAGATATTCTCACGGAATTTTCAAATTTTTTTAAATTTCAAAATATTTATCAGAGGGCGTCTTTTCCAGAAAAACATTAATTTTACCACAATAAATGAACAAAATGGGATACAGAAACAATATTAACATTTATTGGCAGTTTCTGACTACCTTGTCACCGAACCATATTAGTAAAGTTTAAGAAAAAATAACAGTAATATGTTTAAAGGTAAAAAAGTTCAGTTTGCAGAAACAAGAACAGATTAGGACGAAGTTGCACAAAAATAGCAGTTGTCAATCGTGTCCAGGACGACATAGAGAAAGGTGCTCCATGAGGCCATCCTCATTCAGCTGCAAAATTTTAAGTTGATGGACAATATGTTCAACAACATATCTTAATTGATTAGTTGTGATGCTATGCATATGAAGCATTATGGAGTTCTTTAAGTCATTCAACGTCGCAAATACGTCGCTATATGATACCATCATCATTACAGCTGGAAACATCGACATAAAACATGACAACAATTCTTACTCTGACCCTTTTTGGATAAAGCTTCCTCTTCTTCGCAGTCATGCAAACCTCAACATATTTTTCCTAGAACTAGCAGCTTTCCCTGGTTTTACATTTTATTACTTGCAATTCTTGTTCTGAATTGTTAATATTGTTTTTATTCAGTTTTAGTCGTTTATTGAATTAAATTTAATGTTTTTCGGGAAAAGGCGCCCACTAATTGACATTTTGGAACTTAATTATTTTTTTTTTCAAAATTTCATGAGTTTACCTCGTGTATAGCTCATATTTCGAATTTCGTTGAAATTTGTTCGCCGGTTTGCATTGTATGATGCTGTTTATTGGGGAATTTAATTATAACCATTCTATAATTTTTATCAGATACTTATCACGTTTCTACAGCACAAGAAATTATTTTAGAAATACCATTTCAAATCTGAGATAACCATCTTGTTTGATTAGGAATGATAGAAAGAACGGTATTTATTTTCTTAACGAAATGAATAGATTCACTGCAATTGAATGATACTTACAGAAGAAGTACAAATAATATTTATTCTATTTTTTGATTTTATTATTCAAGGCAGACAATAGTTTTTTGTTTCCCCGTCTTCATCAAAAAACAAATTTCTTAGCTGTCCTACTCGTGAGCATCCAGCATACAACTGTCAATATGAAAAACATGGATTTTATAGGTTTAAAGCAATACGCTTGCAAAGTTTTATAGTAATCGGATAAATAGTACTATAGAGCAAAAATTTACTGTAGTACTATATCTATACCTTCGAGCAAATGTAAGCAATAATTTGGCAAAGTTTTGTCACCATCGGTTGAACATAGCAGCCGCGCATAAAATACGAATAAACGAACATTTATTTTAATATATTAGATCAAAATTAATTGAAAACGCTTTGTCTAATACATTTTAAAAGAAAATGCAAGAGATGTGGATGATTCAGTATAGATAGATGAATGCCGATCTTCTTCTTGATGTGAAAGCATGTAAGATTTGCGTATGCAGGCAGGATGATATTTTTCTCCAAATCCAATAATAAAGGTGTTAAAGTTACTAAAAATACAATTATTTAAAATATAGCATATTTTTTACGTTTCAGTAAATAAATAAGCTGAAAAATAAAAATGATGCTTTATTTTCCGAATATTCCAGTAAACATGGATCATAAGTAACAAAAAGCTAATAGAGAACATACGTCTAGATATTAATAACAGAAACATGCAACAAATCACAAAGAGAAAACAATAATAATGCTTAGTTAAGCGAAAGGATAGCTTGATTTGCGATCAACACTAAATAGAGAGCATTGCTTGCAGTTCCTGACAACTCATTATATCACATAGAAGTTTCCATAACAATCCCCTGATTTCGCTTTCTAATTGAGATAGAGTCATAATTCTTGCATTTCCTAGAATTTTTGTTTTAATTGTTGAATGCGTTTCGGCCGCATAATTTAAGAGTCGGTATGGTGTCCATGAAAATTTCTATTAATCTTTTTGAATCGTTGGAACAACAGTAAATCATTTTTATTGTTTTATCACATATTTAATACCTTGATAATATTCCTTTGCAGAAAGCTGAGAAAGAATCTTTTTGTGATATATTCTCCAAATACTAGAATAATAAATATACAGAGGAAAAATAAAGTGATATTACTTTACCACAAAAGACATCAGGAAAATTGAAACTGATGATCCTTATTACGCTATTTTAAAGGCACTACGATGTCACGAGACTAAATTTGATAAGGATGTTATTGCTTACAGTAAAAAGAACAGGTGTAAAGCTATTAAAATATCACGATTTTAATATATGTTCCGTGCTTAAAAATATATCACTGAGATAGACATGAGAATTCAGCAACTCATCTGAGGTTTAACTGAAATCAAGCATCAACAATAATCCCAGCCCAAAGTGACTAAATCCAAATATTGTTACTATGATTATATCAATGAGTATAAAGAAAATATATGATATAAAAACACTGAATTTATTGAAAAATAGCTTTTTGGTTTGTTTTAAGCAAAATGATAATATGATATTTTAAAAACATCTCTCTATCTCTCTATATATAACTCTAATATACGGGGTATAGATTACTAATTATAACAAATGAGGTACTCAAGTGTAAACAAAATGTCAATTGAATGTTTTAAATTTTTCATTGAGTGTTTTAATTCAGGTTTAATTTGTATCTAATTCATCTTCGCTTAGCTAATTAACAGAGCTACAAAATATTAGAAATTCCCAAGAGAAGACTCCTGCAAAAACTTCATTCAGCCAAAAGATGGAATATCTAAATTAAATCAACATTACAAAAAAAAGGCGACAGAAAGGCTTAATCAAGAATGAAAAAAAGATTAATCGTCGAAAAATGAATAATTATCATTACTGCGCATGGAATTTTTTTAACTCCCAAAAAATGTTCTTTGCATTAGTTTAAGGCTAAAACATACCTTTTTAATGATATTTTATATTTGCCTTTTTTATTTGTAACTTATAAATATAATTTGGTGCGCAGTCTGCTTTTAAAGTTTCAACTCATTCATCAAAATACTCAGTAGCATGCTTTTTCCAAATGCTAAAATTAGCATTCAGAAAACACTGCTTTTTTTGGACATTGACTCCGAACTAAGGTTTACATCTCTACTTTTATTTCACAACATATATACTTCTAAATTTTAACCCACAATAATTTATTGTACTTTGATTCAATTAAAGATATCTTTCAGTTATATAAAAAGAAAAAAATTAAAAAGATGAATTTCATATTAATCATCTAACATCCTACATTCTATAATCGGGGAAAAAAAAGTTGGTTGCCAAAGGTAACTAGCATTTTAAATCACTCAAATCATTTGTATTCTTCAAATATACTTCATTGTCATTATACGAGTAAAAATCTATGCTTACATTAAAATTGGAAAGAAAGAAAGAAATAATATTTTTTGTATGGTATTGAACTCTCCTAAACTACTGCGAGATATCCATATGGTATAAGGAAAATTTCCGAAAATGCATCCCCAAAAAGAAGGAGTCTAAAGCGGATTCCAAATATTGTACGATCATCCATCGGTGAAAATAGAACAGAAAATATTTTTCCGACGTTCAAATGCTTCAACTTCCTCTCTGATGCGATTCGGACTCTCTGAAGAATGTTTTCGTTGAGTGGAACACAGTTATTGCAGGGGGCTACAAAGCGGAAAATTACCACTTGGCCGACTTATTGGTACAGGGGATTTACTTAAGCGTACACTGTTGGGATAAAACCTATCTTACGAAGGCATATACGAAGGGCCATTCCCAATATGTTCTGGGGGATGAATAGGGAGCTAGATTCGGAAATAGGAAAGGGCTTATTTCTATTGGTACACTCCATGCTCTAAGCCGATTTATTATTTCTATCTCTTTTTTTTTTTTTGCTCAATTTTAATCTTGTACGTTTTCGTTTAATACATTTTTCCAAAATGGTTTTTAGTTTCTTTTAATGTATTAAGTTCGTTTATAAGCCAGTTTATAGCCAGATACAATCACGAGATTATGGAGGAGTTGAGTTATTTTCTGGCAGCAATTCTTTAATATTAAATTTTTTAGTGATTGGTTTGAAGTTTTAGAAAAGTGTGCAATTAGATTTTAAAAGTAATAAAATTTTTTGTGGCTAAGAAATATGATATATATATATATATATACATCAGAAAGAATTATAAAAGTTGCATAGCATTAAAACATAAACTGAAAAGCAGTTCTAATTGATGTATTTCCAACAAAAAAAATAATAAATTACTTTCATGAGATAAATAATCAAAGTAAAAAGATGATAATTCACTGAACCTACCCTATTTTCATGCTGAATTTTAAGAAAATATATTTTATTACTTCTTCAAAGAAAAGAAAAGTTCAGAAGCTGACGAAATTTTAAGAATTGAAAGTATAAATTAGCAATACTTATGAATGTTTTAAATTCGATAAATTCAAGTTTCAGTATCCTGTAATGCCTTGGTAAGATGCAGTACCCTGATTAACACCATATAGGCAATTTTGATATGATTTTCCGAAACACGTAATCATGGAACAAGAAATCTCCAAATGAAGAGGTCAGTTGGTTTATAAAAAAATGACAAACTGGCAATCAATAAAATCTCACAAAATTCATTTTTGCTTCAAGTGATGTACTGTCAATGTTGCCTTTATTTGTCAGCCTTTTAAACTAGATTCACAATGTAGGTAATAGTTCAGGATGGATAATAGTGTCTTTCCACATTGCTAGTTAAGTCAGGGAATGAACCAACTTCTTTTTCTGGAATCTTACAAGGACCTTGAATTATGCTGATGGTTGCAGGGATCATTTTGGGACACTGACTTCATTTTGCAAGCAATTATTTTATTAAATTTTAATGATTCTACAAAGGTAACTAAGGATCCCTAGTCCAGAAAAATATGCACTTTCTTTCTTCTTTTTACTTTCGCATATACGTGGCACAGAACAGTACAGTACAGTAATCATCAGGAAACAGTACAGTACAGTAATCATCAGGAAACTGTACAGTACAGTAATCATGGCAAAGTACAGTAATCATCAGGAAATTTGAACTCTAGATTTTAACGAATCTCCAAGTTTTAGACCTCTTAGTGTTAGAAAAACACATTTTTTGAATGTGTCAGTCTGTCTGTCTATGACAGCTTTAATCTAGACGGTTGAAATCTGATATACTGTTTTTCCGAATTCTTAGATTTCTTAAATAATTATAAGCAAAATTTGCTTTTTTTTTCTGGACAGATAATCAATCTATTCTGACAGACCAGCTATCTGAATATAATTTAACGTGATATCTACAAAACGAAGATAGCTATATATTATAGATAAGAGTCAATACACAGAATTAACATTTATAGTCTAGAAACCTATCGAATTTTGAGCTAAAAAGATCAATGAGTTGATTATCTATCGCTGTGTACTTTTAAAAACCTCTAAAAGCCTAAATGACTTAAATACATAAAATTTGGTATTAGATTTTGTAACTATAAGCGCAGACTTTTTTTGTCAAATTTTATCTCAATCAGTTGGGAAAAACGCGTCTAAAACACAAAATTGATTTTAGGATACTATCAACCGCATGTCAGGAAAGAATCACCAAATAATTTGCAAAGGATGATACCACAGATTCAGTAAAAATGCTAAATTTACATCGAATTTTTGTATTTTGTAACTATTGTATGCCAATACTATAGAAGGCATTCTCTGGTTAGCATCTTTATCAGAGAGTATCCGAGAAAGTTTTGGGGAGATAACTCCCTTGATTTATTTCAATTCACCATCAGAGAACCAATAGCTTCAACCAAATATATTGTAGACTTGCTATTTAATTTTTCATTTTTTACACAGAATTTTTATCATCATAACTAGAATTTTTATTCGTTTAAAATCATCACAAAAATGTTAAGCCAGTTAGTTATACGAGATTGAAAATTTTTCATTAAATAGATATGTTTGCCTAAGGAGAATCTTACGCTTTAAAGTTACAAATCAAACTTGAATAACATATTTTATTTTATTCTACTTCTAGACTAATTTTCTTTGCAAATAGATTAAATTTTTCAGCAACCAAATCCAGTGAGGACAAAAGAAAAAAAAATCAATGTCTTTAAAGCACAATGCAATAAGTTTCAGTTACATGAATCAGGAAAACTTTCTCAGTTTGAATAAGCCTTTGTCTTAGTTTGAAGTATTTGAAAATGATATTTCAACACTATAGAGACACCGATTTTAAGTTTTTTCATGATTTATTATCGAGGAGCTGTTGAGAATTTAGCAATTTTATTTTATAAATTAGCGACATTTTATTAAACTCGATTAAAATATCTAATCTGAGACATAAAAAAAATTTGAAGCCTATCTTCATTAAGATTAGGTATGGTACTGAACATCAATACAATTGTTTTTGATATTATTCTACCGGCTTCGTTCTTTCTAATCAAATTCAAGTTAAAATATTCGAATTCAAAATATTTTTCAACACTGAGTGGTTTTAAATAAAATCTTGTTGCTATGAATATATTGTTACAAATCTGTAATGCTGCTTCTCAGCATGGTTAGCCCGTTTTGCGACCAGCTGTATTAGATGCCGTATCAATAATATCAGAGCTTGGCGACAGACTTAGAGATGAATTTGACGACTATGGCGACAAAACAGATAATACTGGAATTTTTCAGAGTTTTGACGATAGAGTCAATAGAAAACTAGATATGCGTATTATTCCAGAACCTTATCTATCAGTCTGCGGAAGTTAAAAAATTCTACAGTTTCAAGCCGAAAGAGTCGTCTATTGAGTCGAGTATAGAATCAACAGTGAATAGCTGGATCAGTCCAGCGAAGAGCACACGTTATGTGGAGCTCAAGCAATTGCTGAATTGGTTTGCCGAGTCCTGGCGTTTATTGAAGCAGCAGCATAGAATCGTGTGAGGAGTAGTCCTTCGTGTAGTAGTGAGTCAGCAATTGGATACAACTAAATCAAGGAGACAGTGAGGAATTGCAGGCATTTGGTGAGACCATAGAGAGTAGCTATGAAGATTGCCTTCTGTGGCATTCTGACTCACAGCTTTGTGCGCAGTGACTGTTATTACTTCCGATTACTACTTTTGGGCTCTGTTTGCTGTAGTGTGCTTCTGTGTTCGTCTCGGCCGTATATTTGTTGTCTACGTATTCCTGTTTTAGTGTTTAATAAAAGTCGTCATTCGTTATTGAAGCCTGCCAATTGTTTTCACCACACACCTTTTACAATCTAACATGTAACTTTACAAACTTAGTGGAATTGAAGTAGCATAACAATATCCAGAACTCCATCTTCATTCAAAATTCTTTTTAAAAAAATATTACCAGAGAAAATTTTAAATTATATAGTACCTGAAATACAGCTTTAAATGAAAATGGATTGAATTCTTCAATCATTCAATTAATAATTCTTTTATTATATTCCTAGTATTGTTCTCGAGATTTGTTCCAAACTATTATTTTTGTAACTGAACAAAAATTATTGTTTTTCTTTTGAAATATTTTTCTTTTAAATAATAAATATGGAATATTAGTCTGGTAATACTGAAACATAAGAAACTGAAAGGGAGCATCAGAAGATTGAAGAATTTTACGTCACCATTATGAAGATGAATAATTAGTTGAAACATTTGAATACAAAGTAATTTACGAATCCTCATAAATCAGAGGGAGAATCATTTTCATTAGTTTCTGGTAAAACATTACGAGAGTATCATAAATTAAGATAAATCACCCGAGCTTCTAAACGAAATTAATCAACGAATAGAGAATACACTTTGCTGTAACAAACTAGACTTTATTTTAATAAATGTTGTAACCTTGCTATATTTATGTCAAATGTTTTCTATAATTAAAGCAGATTAAATTGACTGTTGAAATGAAAAGTTATTCTAAAATAAAAATTAAATAAATTTATAAATAAAACAGGTCATATCGAAATATTTTCAAAATATGTTCCGATTGTTTAGAGAAAACTTCGCAGCTTTTATTTCTCCTAGTCCTCATACCCTTTAATTAATTTCTTAAGTTTTGATTACTCACTGGGGCAAGCACGCCATCGCCTCTTCTAATCCAGTCCGGCTTATAAAGTTTTAGATTCCAAATTAACATAAGAGCATTCGTCGATTTTGAATTAACATAGTAACATTTACAGGTTTTTTAAAAAAGAAAACTGTATACTATTTTTTATAGTTAATTAGTTTTCGATGTTTTCAAAAAGAAAATAGCGATATTAGAATTCCGCATTCCTACTCAGAAAGACGACTATTGTTTGTTTAAGTATTCTAAAACCTTTCGCTTTTTTGCGCTTGCGTTAGGATGGGTTTAATTCATCAAAATAGAGATGAGAAGAAAGGATTAGATGTTTTCATTTAACAAAGAGTAAAGCCAGATTGTTACGGAATTATGATGTGTAAATATTGCAGATAATTAGCAATACTATTGAAAAAAGATACTACAGCACTTTTTTTTACTATATGGGGTATAAGCATTAAATTATGATGAATAAAAGGAAGATTTCATCATAAGATTAATTTAAAATTTGGTAACTTAACTTTTTAGAATAATGTTTTTATTTTTATTTTAAAATGTTTCTTTTGTGAATTTTTTAACGGCATTTTGAGATATTTGAGAGTTTATTCCATTTAGAACATTTTTGTTTCTTTTATGGAGCTGCTGTAAATCTGATCATTTCTTAAGAATATTATTGATATTATTTTTAAATGACACGTTTAAGAATATCAATAATGATGCACTTACTTAAAAATATTATTATAATAAATATATTACATGAAATAATAAACAGCACTAGAAGTAGCCATGTAAACAATCAACATGCAATTTTAAACTAAAGAGATGAACAGATTCACACGAAACACATGAATTTTTTTCTACGAAAACGTATTTAATATGGTTAAAATCAAAGTCAAAGAATGACGATTAATGCCGGAAATATTCTCTTTCTTCCACGTCTCACCCGTTAATAAGATAGATTCGTAGAAAAGTAGTATTTCAGAACACTGAAACGAACAGTAACTGATAACTAACAGTTCAAATGCAAAAAAAGTTGGAATGGTTTTTCTTCTGGACTAGTTCATAAATAAAAATCAAATAAAAGCACTTATATTTGGGCAATGGGGAGCTATTAAATAAATCCATTGCATATTTATTGTTTAACTATCAGATAAGGTAAAATTCCAAATGGACAAGGTGACCAATAAAACAAGCAAGTATAATATAAAGTTGAGACGCGCAAATATCGATATAATAGATTTCATAAATAATATTATTAA
This sequence comes from Argiope trifasciata, assembly GCA_026543055.1. Lineage (NCBI taxonomy): Eukaryota > Metazoa > Arthropoda > Arachnida > Araneae > Araneidae > Argiope > Argiope trifasciata. The sequence goes on along the minus strand of JAPMOQ010036670.1, from coordinate 193,070 downwards.
CTTAATATAAAAATTTATTAAAAATGTAATCATGTAAAGATTAATAATAATAAGTATAGTAGTCATTATTATTATTATTAGTAGTAATATCATAATTTAACCACGAAATAGGATATTACTTAATTCTTATTTTGTTCCAATCAATGTAATGCTTGTGAACAAACTAGGATAGTGGATAGGCAAATAAAATAGTAATTGCCATTGGAATAAAATAGTTTCTTATTCAAGGAAATTTTGAGCTAATTTTGATTTAAAAAATTGATATTGCTAAATCAAGGATTTTAAATGGGTATGTGGAAACAATAAAGTTGAGAAAAGAAAACAAAAAGGGAAAGAAAAAAGTATTTAAATAAAAAAAAAACTATTGTTGTTAAATTCCGAAATAACGAATGTATTAACAAAAATAAAATATTTTATTATTAATAATTTAATTACATAATAACTAATAATAATAGCCTCATATTATTATTATCAGCAATACAATAATTTAACACAGTAATATATTACTTAATTTTAATTTTGTCACATTCGATATAGTGATTGTGAACAAATTTGGAATATTAATTGAAATAATAATCATCATTTAAAATCTGAAATATAAATGAATGTTTTTTAATAAATTAATATTAAACTTTTTACTCATAATTACGTTTCTATAACTTCACAAACTTTATTTCAGGATTTGCATTAATTATATAGTCAAAATAATCATTTCTATTACCAAAACCGATTATACCATGTTTCGTTCTCGCCATCATAGAAAATCAATTTAATTCCATTAAAAAACAGATAAACCAAACTCTTCAGTAGGGAAAGAAAAAAAAAAAACTAATTTAACAATCTGCAAACCTGCCAGAAAAATTTATGTTTTGCGTTGCATAAACGTAAACAAAAGCGATGAAATACACGCAAAACGGAACCAATTGTCCTCTATACTGATAATCTTCAATTTATCGATTTCGTGAAACGTTCAGAGAGGGCACATGTGCAACTAATGAGAAATATTTCTCAAGTTAGTTTCCTCTGGGTGTTTATTACAGTCAAAAGCACGAGGGGGGTATTTTAATTGCGTTGTAAATCAGGGCAGTTTTGCGTCCAGATAATTTTGCCCTTTTCCTGCTGCTTTGATGGTGTGGTACATCACTACTTTTATGTGATTTTGAATGCCCCCGGTGTACTTTTGTATCAAAAATAATTATAGGCTGCCTGCTTTAAGCGAGAGGAAAATTATAAGAGGCTCAGAGAGATTGCAAAGGTGAAAAGAATAGGGGTTGTTCATATTTTGGGTGTCTCAGGAAGATAGGCTCATTTTTAATTGAGTGAAAACAAAGAATGTATTTTTGGGGATGTGAGAGAATATTGCATATTTTATCAAGTAAGACAATATTTATTTTTTGTTCCTTTTAAAATGTATGCTTCACATCTTTTTATTTTTTCTTGGGGATAAATGATACAATCAAGTAAGAAGATGTTATTCTGCAAGTTTTCGAGTGTATTAGCAAATAAATATTGATCATTTTTAAGAAATCAAAATATATATAGATCTTCTTTGTAGAATTTAATCACAAAAAAAATATTCATGAAGTAATCATTGAATTTTATTTAGAAATTTGTTTTAACGTTTATGCACATTATTAAATAAAATTATATTATTTTTAATTAAAGAATTGTCATTTACAGTAAATTATTAAAAGTTGATATATATATATATATATTTAAAAAATTCAAAGTAAAATGCAAATAAGTTATATCTGTTAGAATTTAAATGTGTGGTATTCTACAAAATAGTTTAAAGAACCACAAGAGTGTTAAAATGCCAGGGGGATTTACTTAAAATTTTTGTTTTGTGATATAGCGCAGCTATGCCATCTGAGATCAGAAAAACAAAAACTTCTAATTTTTACTTAAGTGGAATAAAGTAAATATAGTAATCATAAAAAAATTGAAGTCGATATTTTGACAAATATCCACGTTTTGATTCCCTGAGGTCAACAGAGACATTTTTAGAAAGTATCCGTCTATCTGTCTATGACAAATATAACTGAAAAACGGTTTGAGCTAGAGGGATGGCATTTAATCTATTTTTATCCAATTTTGAAAAAATGCAGTTCAGAAGAAATACATCTGTCCGGTTGTTCAAATGTAAGTTAACATAACTACAGAACGGAGTGAACTAGATGGATAAAATTCAGCAAATACATTAAAAAACCATAATGTTCCGCAGCGATTCTCAATCTATGGGGCAAACCCCCCTAGGGGCACGTGTATATCAAGAGAAAATATTCTGTAAAAAATTGATTAACTGACAAAAAGGATAGCACACATACACGGAGAAATCAAAATACATTTCGACAAATTTAATAACTTATTAAAGTAAAACGATTTCCTGAATTGAAAACTGCGCTGCGAATCCTAAAAGGTTAAGAAACGCTGATATAATGTGTCAATTTGTGAATCAAATTCAGTATGATGGGTTTGTCGTCTGTCTGTTTGTACTTTCGGTTATATATATATCAACGCAATAACTCAAAAAAGCAATGAATCAATTAAATTAAATCTGATATGAGTCGATAATCCATTCCTTCAATCCATTAGCAAAAACGGATCTAAAAGAACAGATTCGATTTCCAGTTGTTATTAATTGCATACCTGCAATAAAGATGATATGATAGATTCAGTAAATATGCCAAACTCATGCCAATATTTAATATTTCGTAACTATTGCATGCCAATGCCAAAGAGTCACTCTTTTTTAGAAAGTATTCTACAAAATTTTGGACAGATCACTTCTGCTGGTTTATTTATAGAAGCAATATAAAACATACATTGTTTTTTAGAAGTGTATCTTCTTTTCTAAATTAGATTATAAACTTTTATGATAAATCGTAGTATACAATTAATACAAAAATTCCAGAAAACAAAATCTGTATTTCGGACACCTTTTTTTAACTACAACTATAATTACAAAATTCCAGATCAAAATATCAGACATTTAAGTCACTCTGTTTCAGATATCTTTATTATATGCGTGCGAAAGTACAGACCGAGAAAACGACCAATGTCTTGACCAAATTTGAGAATATCTTCTTTTAGATATAAAATTTCTGTAATAAATCTTATACACCTACTTTTCTTTATTTTCTTCTAATCGTATTAGCTTATATTCAGGCAGCCGGCGAGACAAACATCCTCTGAATGTATTTCGTATAAAATTTAATAACAATTTTCAAATTCAGTGTGAAGTTCACTTAAACACATCTACCTCAAAGTGCTTTTAAGCTGTCGTTTACACAGACAGACAGACCGGCACAGTTACACAAATATCTTTCTCGAACTCAGGAAGGTCTAAAAAATGGAGATTTATCAAAAACTCGAATTTGATATTTTTTGAATTTCTTTTAAATTCAACGCATTCTAGCAAATAATGTAAATCATCTAATGAGATTAGAAAAGATTTATCAGAAATTTTAGAAAACTTTGACACTAAAATGTATAAAAGAGAAAAGAAAAGGGGGAAATCGATGTTAAAATAAAATTAATCTGCGATAATTCGAAGTATTTATCTTGGAACCAATACAAAAGCATTGAAGCAAATACCCAAGATATAATGAATTTCAGAAGTGAAACAGCAGTTTAAAAACATAAAAAAGGATGAAGATTTAAAACAGCATGCATCCATTTACTAAAGATTTTGGATCCACTACAAATGCCTATCAGATACAATTTTAAAAAATTACAGTAGAAATCTTAATTTATACTTATAATAAAGCTCAATGAGTGTGTGTGTGTGTTGGCACTCTAGAGGCCAGACCGTTGGACCTACAGCTACCAAATTTGGTACATGTTTACCTTCAAGGTCGAAAATGTGCACCTCGGAGCCCTTTTCTCGAATTTTTAATTAGAATTTGAATTAATTAAAATTTAAGCGAAATTTTGACGTTTTTCAGTTATCATTTCCGAAAATATGATCGCACAAACATGATTTTTACATCAATTTAAAGATTAAAAAATTAGCTTTCTTATGGTATCAGTGTTTTAATGTATAACTTAAGCCTCTATTTTTAACGAATTTTTAAAGAAATATTTTAACCATGTTTTTTTTATCATGTGACTGGATAAAATAAAAGAAAAAAATGCCGGAAATTCAAATAAAAAAAATCTATCATCGCAAATAAAAGTAAAGAAATACAACTTTTAGCACGTGACTGGATAAAATAAATGAAATATAAAACGTGATACTTTCTTAAAAAAATAAATGCAAAGCAAAGGTTTCTATAATCGCTTGCAATATCTAAATCATTAATTCAATAAATATTTTTTATTTACGTTAAACCTGATTGAATTTAGACAGGATATGCATTGAAATCCCGACTTAATGGCATATTTCTATAATCGTTTGCAATATCTGTATCATTAAATTCAATAATTTTTTTCCATTATAAAATGTGATATTTTCTAAAAAAATGAATGCAAAGCCAAGGTTTCTATAATCTTTTGCAACATTTAAATCATTTATTGAATAATTTTGTTCCCTTTTTCCCTTTCTTAAAAAAATATTTAATATTTTGGCAACATCACCGAAAAAAAATTTATAACACATTACTCATGGTGAACCAGCTGTTCGCCAAAGGCGGCTTGTAACAAATAAGAGCAAATAAAAAGGAAAGTGAGAATTCAACATAGCTCAAAATTTTCAAATTATTTCTTTTTGACTGGAATATGCAAGCAACAAATCGTTTAATATTTTTCCCTTGTGTATGGCAGCGAGACATCCAGCTAAAATTCTACAAATTAAACATCAAAGAACTTTTAAAAAATATATAAGTGGCAATAAAAATGTAAAAATATAAAGATGACAGTGTTTTATTGTGTGGAATTTTTATAAAGCAAAGCAGACTGAATATGTGCATAGAAAAATTACTTATGGACAAATTTAGCAAGATCTTAATCTTAGTTCTCGTGAACACTTTGTCTTTTAAAAACTATATTTTTCTGTTACAAGGTTTTGCATGTTTATTTAATCAAGTCTACAATAATACCAGTCAAATTTCTATATACATCATAAGGAGATTCTAGGAAAAAAAATAGAAACTTCAATACATGAAAAAATTATAACTATTTTTCAAAATTGCTGATTCTGTATATTCAAAATTTTTCACTATTTTAATTACACTTTCAGCATTACTTATTAAGATAATTATGTAATTTATTACTATTTTTTGTTTAATAGTCACTTGCAGTATGAGAGGTTGTGTGGAATAGGCGCCCGATAAATTTCCCCCATGTCATTAAAAGATATCTTAGGTTTGCCACATTATATTACCTTTATCTCTGTATGTTTAGATTACGTGATTATGATTAGATTTACAATATATGCCAATTGGTAATCAATCACACTTCAGAGTAATGATAATACTCCTTGTCCTTGAAAAGGAAACGAAGCTTCAGTGAGAAAAATGCTGTCTACCCCTTAATGCGTTTCAGAGGAGCGTTTAAAATCACAAATAAAATATGAGTAATTTGATTTAAATTTACTATAAAGGAACACGTTTATAATTTTTTCACAGGGAAGGCATTCATAAAAATTATAATTTTGATGCGCATAATACAAATTTAATCTAATAAAGTGAAGTATTATTTTTAGTTTCATGTGGATTTAAACTTTATATCTCTTAAAGTGTAGCTTTATTTAACAAAATGAAGAAAAAAATACTTAGAAAGTTCTTTAAATTCAAATTTAAATGGATATCAATAATATTTGGCTTTTTTCAGTATGAATGCAGGTATGCTTGTAAGTACTGTCTGTCCATCACAAGAACTCTGCTAGACGATCGTCTAAGTTTATGGCGGGCGTCTTAGAACGGAAGTCTTGAGGGATATTCTTGTTCTTGGCGTCAATTGTAGCGATAAGAAAAACTTGTTGCTCGTTCGTCTTCTCGCTTTAGTCGCAGTTGCACTATCTTTATATTCGCTTAGCTTACTTCTTTTATATATTATTAATCTTTTCTTTGGTTAATATTTAACTGCATATAATTATTTTTTTGTCTCTTAAAAACATATAAATTTAAATCAAATGAAATAATTACGATTAATTATATTATTGCTTTTATGTTAAATTAGACGCGTTTGCAGCGGATAATTTTATATTAATAACATATAAATTTAAATAAAAGGAAATGATGACGATTAATTTTTTGCACGATTTTACTTCTTAATTTTTTCTTCTTGCGCAGTCATTAGACATGCAAATAATTATTCATTTTGTCTATTTGATTTGCTTTTCTCTCTGTAAATTTATAACAGAAATATCCGATATTTTCAATACTCCGAGTACGCAAATAAATTTCATCTTTGTGATTTATTTATTTTTTGAATTTGTTTTCAACAATTAAATGTTATAATACATAATATCGCCAGTTTGGCTTTAAACGTGCCAGCTTGAGAAACTTGAATGAATTTCTACCTTCGCGAAATGAACTCTTCCTACCGTAACCTGTTTCTATGACGCCCGCCGTAAACATACACGATCGTCTAGCAGAGTTCTTGTGAGGGACAGACAGTATATATCTTTCCCAAGGTGTTAATTGAAATTAGCTAATATAATTTTTACATAAAAATTGCTCAAATAAGATAATATTTTTCAAAATATTAAATGCTTTATCCAAAATAAAATAGGAATCAAATTAATAATTCAAAAGATAACTACCAGTTAATTCTAAAAACTTATTTTCAAAAAAATTGATAATGACTGAAATTCTTTCAAATCTGAAATATATTACTCAGTTTCTAGCTTATTCACCATCAGACTTTACATTATCTGACGTATCAGAAATATCGACATGTAATTGCAACATCTATGCCTACTCCATTAACACGCTTTATTCTCAGAATTCTGCATTATGATCCAAAGTTTTATTGGCAGGTACTTTAGTAGAAAATTTCTGCCTATTTTCTTAAAAATACTGCAGATGATTTATTACTAATTTTCAATTTGTCTTAAATCTATACTCGAAAGAAAGCTAGAAATAAAATATATATTTTATCCTTTCTTTTCTTATTTGGCCATGGATTTATTGCCAAAAGTATAGATTCGGATGGATTGGATCTTTTTCGACATCAAAATTGAAACTACAATAGTAAATATTGAAATATTAGGCCTTAAGATAAAACTAATTTCATAGTTATGCAAGCATAGTTTCTAAAGTCTTTTTTCTTCTAAAAAAGCATTAAGGAGTTGCACTTTGGAACATTTTATTTTTAAATATTGCATCTAAACATATTTTGAATTACAAAATTTCATTAAATAAAGTTTGGAAATCATACAAAATTTGTAAAAATTAAATTTTTATATATCCATTATGATTTTAAGTGTTAATTAGTTAAATTTTTCTCTTATTTTCATCTGAAAATACAAGATTTCACATTTCATATTCTAGAAAATTTGCAGATGGGCTTAGTTTGAAATTTCGAAGAACTGTCAAAAATGTGGAATGAAGTATTTATTTCGGAATTGTAACTGGTACATCAT
>JAPMOQ010036670.1:167676-185442 GCA_026543055.1 Argiope trifasciata | reverse complement strand
TATATATATATATATATATATATATATATATATATATATAGTGAACACAATTATTCAAAAGCGGTTTCAGTTTGATGGATGAACTTTTGTTTCTGATCTCAACTTCAGATTTTTAAGTTTCTATCAAATTTTTAACAAAGCACATTAAGAGGAAATTTGTCGATTCTGCGGCCCGATAGTGTATTAACACGATAGCAACAAAACGTAGAAAGCTGAAAGAGCAGCATTCGCTGTACAGATTTAACATCTGATGATGCCGTGTCTGCTTTATGACGGAAAGAGCGGTCCAGTAGCTTCTGAGGCTAAGAACCCCTTGAACACTGAATGACAAATGTTTGACTTCAAACTCTTCCAACGACATTCACACTCTCGCTTGTTCAACCTTTTTTTTAAACCTTTTTACCGGTAGTAACAACAACGACATTCACACATATCACAAATATAACACAAAGAGAAGAGCAACCATGTCCCAATCAAGACACGGACCCGTGATTCTCAGATCATAGGGAAAATGCTCTACCTCTAGGAAAGGACGCCGACGATTTATGATATAAATTATTTCAAATTTGGATTGAAAGTATGTCGATCTGCTCCCTCATGAGCGTATAAAGGTAGTAACAATGACTTAATCTTTTAATTGATATCATAAAATAGTTTTGTATGGAATTTTAGTTTCATTTGAATGAGAATGAAGCGAATACACATGAGCGCCTAAAAGGTATATTCTGTTTTCTTCATTATTATATGAAGCACTAAACGCTCATGTAAGGGATTTTGAAAACTGATATTTCTTGAATTGATGTTTTTTTTTCCATCAGTTTATTTCATTATTTTAGTTTATTTTTGCGCGTTTCTTCTCTTTTTCGTTTACTTTTCCTTTACTTACCGCTTCCTCTGTTTAACTAATTACTACACTAATATGAGATGCAATTTACTTCAAATACAGCTCAGGGGAGAAAATAATCACTTAACATATTAAATAAAGGAAAATGAAATTTATTCTCAAATTTTACTTAACGCCTTTCTTGCAAATTTCAGTATCGATCGACAGTATTCGTTTTAAATCCCTCATGAAAAATCTAGTTAATATTCGAAAAAATATCTAAATTAAAACCCACATAATTTAATTAAATATTAAATCACCTCTTTGGCCCCCTCTAGTATTCTATGCTTTATTATTAGATTGTTGTTCCATTGTTAATTTAGTAATAATAACTTAATATATTTCAGTCCTTATTGGATCCAGAAGCTTTCAACAATCACTCTTAGCATTATTGATGGCAGATATATTATTGTTTAATGTTAAACAAGTATATAAAATACTAACAATATAATAGATGAGACAATGAATCCACTTTCTACTGCACTGTTAAGAATCATTTCTCTTTTTGCAACGGATCGTTGTGTGACTTTTTTTTGCTGAGCTATGCTGGTTGTTTTGTGATTTCAATGAGGCTACGGCCACCATTGGATGGATAGTCTTATGGACGATCTTGGAACTGTTGAAATATTACGTGTTTCCCCACTTACCCTCAATCGGAGATTTGTTTTTCGATTCCAATTTAGATCAAGATGTTGTTACACCATCGGATCCACCTGTGACTAGAACGGATTCCGTCCCAGCGGTTCGCTCCTACATGGTATTTAGGATTTGCCAGGCTTTAGAACTTCCTGCAAAACTGGCTTCATCTGCTGCCTAGAAGTCAGAAATCATTGTTGTAGAATCCTATGCTGTCTACAAGCTGTACTCTGCTCTGGGTTTGCCTGCACGGATGACTCCTGTTGTAGTGCCAGTTGTAGAATCCTTTGCGATCTACCAGTTCTGCTTAGCCTTGGATATTCCAGTGCGATACCGGCTTCAGGAAGACGCAGTTTAACATCAAAACTGTTTTCGGCTGCCCGATGCAGTTTTCAGATCAGAACTGTCTTCGGATACAGTGAAGGAGGGTTGGTGGGCGGGGAACGAAAGTAGCCTACCTCCACGTGGTGTTCCCTGGGCAACGATGTAGGTTATCGGAACTGCATCGGCTAAGAGGCTACTCAAACATGAAACAAATCATGAACTTTCCATTTAGTTTGGCAAAACTACACAAATAATTTTTAAATTTACGCTTTCATGCCATAAAATTTCATTTCAAGCATCAAATTCAAAATACGCAGAATGTGTATTTATGGTACAACAACTGCAATGTGCGTTGTTGTAGAACTCCACATACAGAAAATCAGTAGCGTTGGAAATCATAAATCTGATGGAGGAAGTAAATTTGAAAGATTATAGTGACAAAAAATTTTCAAATTCATTACATAATTCGTCAATGTATATTTATAGCCTGTCATGGCAAAGTAAATTAACGGCATTATGATCCGAGCCGCCCTTCTTTTCAAAGGGGCCTGGATGCAAAAATTTGGGATCTAATATTCTGTAACCCCTCCCCCCCAAATGCCAATCTGAGCATATATTATGAATGCATCAGGGGCATTCAAACGTTCTGAACATATGATTGATCAAAGATAATTCTTTATTGATTTTAATTTGCTGAATTCTCAGCACTTGCTGTAGTAACTGAAGACTTAAAGATAAGTTTTTACACGGTTAATTCATTTAGGAATAATTTATTATAATAATTATTTTATATGCATCGCAATATGTATAGTCCATTATTTACATCAATTTCATTCAAAATCAAATCCCATAACAAACAAATTTCTTGAATTAGATTTCCATCTACATCTGCGTTATAAAATTTTACAGTTTTTGGAACGTTTCTCCAATTTACTTTTAACCCATCATCTATTTGATAACAGTATCAATAACAGTGTAAAAAATAATATCTTAATTCCTCAACCGTTATATATATATATAGGAAGATATTCAAATTATATGCTAGCATTTTTGCTTCGTCGAAAAATATAAATTTTGTTGTGAGTTTTATTTTGTTAAGAGTAATGTTGAAATGTTAAATTTTTGATTATAATTTAATTTTACTGACTAAATTGAAAGTCGAGTCAAGAACAATTGTTTCTGCTTGAAATAGTTGGTTGATAGTGTTAATTTTGGAAAATATTGCGAACAATACTGTTAAACATAAAATAAAAGACATTTTTTTTTGCACTTTATAAACTTTTGGCTTCGTATATTATTGTATTATCATTACTTACATCATTTAAACATCAATAAATTTTTCTAGGGTATCATCAGTTTGTTCAAATTGTGTTCTACACTGCTTTTACCTAATCTGTTTTAGCTTCCCAACGAGTGCCATATAATGGTTTAAGAGTAATGTTTAAATGTATTTCAGAATTTCCCATCTTTTTCCTATTGCAGAAATTAAGCAATATAAACGCTGTAATATCCCCCCAATTTTTTTTTTATATACTGCTAGAAGCGGCATCACAAATTAATTAAAGGAATATGAAAGACAAAGAACAGAAATTTATGTTGAGAAAGAATTCTAGATTACACTTCTTTATATTTCCCTTTCAAGTTACTGCCATTGTCATATGCTTGCCCTCCACAATTCATAATATTTAAATCATGCTCAGCAAATCTTTTCAATGCTCAGCAACAAAATTTTTGTTAGACCTTCTCCAACCATATCAGTTACTTCAATAAATCGTACAAATAACACGTTTATAGTCAACCTTTCCTCTTCAAATTTTTCATACCTAATAATAATTGAAGTTTGTTTCTTCTGGGAAATATCAAGGGTACAATTCCTTTGAATACTCTAGTACATCGCTAATTCTATATCATACTTAATTTTTCTAAAGAATTCATTTCCTATTGCAGAGATTATTTGTTCTTTTGAACTATGTGCTGAATGATGCAAGATTCTATTTTTCGAATTTATTATTTTGTTTATATGATCTATTAGCACAAGGTTGTATTTACTTAATAGTTCGATAAAAAATTACAAATTTCAATTATTAGGCTTTTCTTTTATTTCGCGATTACCTCGAATTAGAAGATTAGAAAAATGGAATAATTGAGCTTGATTTGTTTTACCAGTAGTCGAACATAAATTTGGTTGTTCTAATAATTCTTCGTAAACAATAAACGAATTAAAACGACAACTAGAATGCTCATGATCTTGGATTACAGCTGACAGCTTTCACTAGTTCTTACTGTCATCTATAAATCGTGTAGTTTGGTTATTTCTTCTTTTGGAAAACAGTCTGCAACAGAAGCAAAGCATGGAGCATTGCGTTTTTGTGTAAACTAGTCATCAGCGAAATTGGGTTACACCATTTTTTAAAGCAGTACGCACTTGAAAATTATCTATCTTAGCATTTTTAGTGAAAAGTCTTTTGCGTTTTACGAGTCTGTTTTAAAACAAAATATTCTTAATTCATCAGTTATAGTACTTATTCATAAACTAGGAACATCTACACTCTTTTGCTCGTATTTGTTATTGTCATTTCAGTCATTATTTTCTGATTCGGTCATATTTGTATAAACACACGATAATTGTACAAATTTCACTGTTTCAACATTTTCAGTGCAAGATTGTGCAGTTGGAGTAGAAACCACTTCTCCAGCTGAAGTTCAAATTATAATTTCTGATATTGAAGCGATTTCTTTTTCAGAATTGCTTTGAAGGCAAGAAAACTAATCTACTTGTAACTTTTGTTCTGTTAAGCCTAATAGCACTTGGTCATATCAAACCCGAATGAGCGCTGCTCTTTCGAATGACGGCAGAAGAGAGCGCCTTTTGTTGTTAACGAGCACCGTTAAGGTGAAAGTACGACTTTACTAGAACACACATGACACAGCCCTTTTCGGGGGGGGGTCGAACTCATTCATTCATCCGCAAGTCAGAATTTTGATCCAAATCAGAGTCCGACTCAGTACCCCCAGAGGTGTTATTTGTTATGGGAACTTGGAGGAACACTTTTAACGTGCCACAACTGCCATTAGTCAACACGGCAGTCTTTGGCCCAGACGAGGACAGAACTCTCTAACTTTCGGTTACAAGACTGACGCTCTACTAACCAAGCTACTGAGGCTCACTTGTGATTTCTCGTGAAGCTTAGCTTTTCTCCTTTCTTTCCTGATAATTTTCTTTTTTGATACCCTTAGGAATATTTTATTGGCATGAACATGATTATATCTCAGTATTAAGCAGCTTATAGAATGTAATATTAAATTAATATACTAGTGAGATTAATTGACTGTAAACCTACTTACCTTATATTAATAATATTTGCACTAGATTAGAATATGTACTGTAAGCTTCGTAAATTTCCAAATCCGTCTACTGCCCCATTTAAACTTCCTTAATTCCTCTTATTCTTGTAGTGTCTGGTGAATAAGTAATGCAGTGTGCATTGCTAGGAGTTGGTCGTTAAATTTATCTTCGTTTTACTTTTTGTTTCAATAACTTAATATAAATAAATATGCACAGATGCGCATATAAAATATACTGCATTAGAAATGGAAAAAAAGTAGATGGTTTATGATTTACAAATTCAATTGAGCCTAGCCTCATCCTCAACTTCTGGCTTCCGCTCTATCTTTACATGCCTGAATGGGATTCCTTATTTGTAAATGAGCTCCCCCCTTTTATAGGTATCACTGCGATCGTTGCCTGAAAACAGCTTAAGTCGAAGCTCAGTCAGACACGTGGAAACAAACAGAGCCGGCCTTCTCTATGATGGGGCTCGGGTGCAAGAAGCCATTTGGGGACCGAATTATTGGTAAAGTTAAAAAAAAAACCCACGAACACGTATTATTAATGCATGTTTATTTAATACATGATTTTGTTTTTGCTAATACATCAATTACTTCAGAAATATTATATTTGTTTGCAGTTTCTTTTTCGATGCTTAATACAACAAGTGTATTTAAGCATTCTGAACACGTGATTGGCCGAAGATAATTCTTTATTAATTATAATTTGTCGAAAGAGCGCCTCAACACTTTGTAGTTACTGGCATTTTAAAGAAAATTTTTAACACAGTTAATACATTTAGAAATCATTATTTAGTATTTTCTTTTTTTTACAGCCTGAGGGAAATTCCTTAGTTGTGGATAATGTTATATTTAACAGTATTAAGCAGTTTATAGAAGGAATTATAAAATTTTTATAAGCTATACTATAAGTTATTACCTAATAGGCGAGATAAGCGATTGTAAATCTAGTTACTTATTTTGAATACTTGCCCAAGACTATAATATATACTATGAACTTCGTATATATACAAGTCCACCGACTGCTGAATTTAAACTTCTTCCTTGGTTCTTTTAATTTCGGTCATGGCCGGCGAAGCAGTAATGCAATGCGCATTCTTAGGAACTGATCGTTTAATAAAGCTTAATTTTACTTTTTGTTTGAGCAACTTAATATAAACAAACATGCATAGTTGCACGCAAAAAAAATATTACACCAGATCCAGAAAAAAGTATATTTTTGATGATTTAAAAGCACATTTAAACCTAGCCTCAGTATCCAGGAGTATAGCGTGCTATCTTAACATGTCTGATGTGGATTTCTTTATTCATAAATCACCCCCCCCCCCTCCTTTTGCTGGTATCACCACGATTATTGCCTAATCACGGCGTCAGCCGACTCTCAGCCAATCACATCGAATCACACTTGTATGCTTTTCAGTAAGTGTAAAAGATATTATTGTTCAGTGGACTATTTTAATTCTTAATCACATAACCCCCCCCCCCTCCCCCAGTTGCGGGGCTCGGGTGCGTAGCATCCGCTACACACCCCCAGATGGCCTGCCCTGATCTTACTCCTTTTTAAATGAATTTAATTCTGCTATTTATTTTTCGGATAAAAAGAATCTTACTTTTCTGTTAACTATAGAATTAGTTATCATTTATATTTCAGATATATGAATAAGATAAGTGTATGTAAGATAAGATCTCGTTTATGCGTGATGAAATAAATACGCTGACACCCATTAGATGCACGCCAAGTGTTTCTGCCAAAGACAATAAAATCTCAGCAAACCCAAAAACTGGGGGTAGGGAAAGATTTATTGAGCGCAAGTTCCCTAATCCTGTATGAGAAATCTATCTACAATAATATACTTATATTGTGCAACATTAATTTGTATTAAAACTTATTCGAAATATTGTATATCATTTGTTATGACTCGGAACACCATTTTCGTTTTTATATTCAGTTTATTGTGACTCAACATAAGACAGAGAATTTCATGCGGCTATCTATACTTATAATAAAGCTCAAAGTTTGTGTGTGTGTGTGTTGGCGCTCTACAAGCTAAACCGTTGGACCTACAGCTATCAAATTTGGTGTATGTATATATTGGAGGTCGGGAATGTGCACTTCTCATTCTTTTTTTCGAATCTTTAATTTGAATTAGAATTAATTAAAATTTAAGCAAAATTTCGACGTTTTTCAGCTGTAACTTTCGAAAATATTATCGCACAAACTTGATTTTTGCATAAATTTAAAGATTAAAAAATTAACTTTCTAATGATATTAGAGTTTTTATGTATAACTTAAGCTCCTATTTTTAACGAATTTTTAAAGAAATATTTTAACCATGTTTTTTAGCATGTGACTGGATAAAATAAAATAAATATAAAATGTGATATTTACTTTACAAATGCAATGCAAAGGATTCTATGATCGTTTGAAATATTTAAATCATTAATTCAATAAATTATCTTTATTTATATAGGATATGCATTCAAATTCCGGTCCAATGGCCAATTTGTAAAATATTATTAACAGGCATATACCCGTTGGTGTGGTGTGGTGTGGAGAGGGGGATGCCAGTTCAGGTGTCGTCCTCGTCATCTGATCTTGGTTCAAAATTACGAGGTCCGTCCCAAAATAGCCCTCGTGTTGCTTTAAACGGGACGTTAATATAACTAAACTAAACTAAAACTAACAGGCATATATATATTGTTCAATACTATTCATTTGATCTAAATGAAGTAAATAATTTATGTAGCTTGAGTCAAACAATGCATTTATGAATAATGAGTTTTAGATTTCTTCATACTTTGCTCTGTGAGCCATATTTTACAAAATATTTTTATTAATATTTTAAATAAAAGTTGCTACATCAATCAGTCTTCTAAATCAATAATTAAAACTGATTGATTTATAAAATTAAAGAATATTATTAGAAAAACGTGTTCTTTTAGAACTTCATCATCTCATTCATGAGAACGTCCATCATCTTAAAGAAAATATTAATTTCAGGTCAATCAATGCCGGTAATTACTTCAAGGCTAATGAATATGTGGCTTAATTGAAAATTTTAGAACGCATTACTCATAGCGAACCAGCTGGTTGCCGAAGGCGGCTAGTTTACAATGAGGATAGAAACTGATGAGCGTGTTTACAAATGAAGAAACTTGAAATTGATCTAACAATCAGTACATCATGAAGATGAAAGAGCGTAACGTATAAAATTTCCATACTTAAAGTAAACATAGCATACTCTACTTAAATCAAAACTGGGTTGCCAGATTCCAAGTTGGAATAAGATCCAAAAGAAACAGGAAGTATAAAACTTATTAGGAGCAGCAACACCGTTGCTGAATATAGATTAATATAATATCGCATAATATTGGATAATATTATACAGCATTATGTCAGTTAATCCGAATTCAAAATAAAAATTTAGCTTTATGGTGGGGAATTGATTTGTAAACAGAAACAAGGTATAAAAAATGAAACGCCGATATTTTTTTGCTTTTTTGGAAATGATTTTCGATTATCCGAGAATTTCTTTCAATAATAATAGTTAAATTTTTTTTTCTATTTTTTAATTTGTATTCCTTCTTGTGAATGGAAGCTATGTCCACTTTTGAATCGAAGTACTTGCGTACAATTTTTAATGCTAAAAATTTTGTTCAATATATATGAATGTTATTTGATATATAGAAATTGCTTATGAATATAAAACCAAAGATTCCAGATAAATATGTGGAAATGGATATATGGAAATTCCACAACATTCATTTTTTAATTTAGAAAGATCTAAAACTTTTAGACTGATGAAAATTTCCATGCTGATTTTTTTGCCAATTTAATACATTACTTATATTTAAGGAAAACTTTATGAGGAAATGAAGGGAGAAAAAAAGAAGACCAAAAATGGCTCATAATTTTTGTTTATCTTAGGTACATATGCCAAAACTTTTATTTAGCAGATAGTTAATGTATCTTTAATAGGCAAAAGTTATCGCCAACACTTATTTAACTTTAAAAGTGTTAGGAAATTTAACTTCGAACATTATGGCCATCCGAAGATTCTACGATTAATTCATAACCCATAAATTCTTTAAAGAACTCGAGGAATTCAGAAAGAATTCTAACTGCGGTCTATCATCCCTTTCTAATGGGTATTTTTTTTCAAAAACTTTTACGATTTTAAGTCTAGTGGAGCTACTTTTTACTCAAGAATGGGGGGATCGATGCAATAAAAGCTCTTAATACTTTCTCATCCAAAGAAATAAAAATTGTTTTTCTTTTTATTCATTCTTCTATTTTTTTATATATATTATCTTCCTAAGCGATAAGTAGCCGAACGTCAAAAATAACAAACGCCCGAACATTCACGTTCCCTAAGAAAGCAATGGTCCGAAAACATGGTTTTTTTGTAAGCTCTTTTCCATTTTTTTGTATGCTTCTTTTATAAAATAAAAACTAACTTCTTTTGTTGCTGACCTCGTTTTAGAATTTCGCTTTTGCCCGGTTGTGGACGTTTACAGCCTTTAGAGCCACTTATTGTCGCTCGGTAAAAATACTTTCTTCGATTTCCCATCTTTTTTTGTTAGTATTTCCCATTTTTCTTTTGGATTTTTGAATTTCTTTCCTTCTTTTTATCCTGGAAGGGAAGGACGAGGGAGTATCATGGAAAGAGAATTTCAGTATTCCGTGCAAGCCTCAGTTTTGCCATTTTTATATTGCGAAAGCGTTTAACGTTCGCAGAGATCTCGAACTTTTTAAAGTTTACTTTGCTCAAAAACAGACTTAAAAGTTGTGCAAAATAGTTGAAAAAATGTTTCGTGTGTACTTCTGTGTACAATTTCAATATTAGAGTTTCTGCTAACATAATGAATAAACTGTGTGTATAACTCTTATAAACAGTTTATATTTTAATCTATTCATGTGTTCTAAGCAGTAGGCATTGTGAGGTTCTTCTTTTAAGCCTTTTTTATATGACCTTTCTTTAAGTGAAATGAATCAGAAACCTCTAGATTAAAGGAAAAACGTAAAAAAATCCTATTATTAAATACATAATAAAAAGTAAATAAAAAACAATACGATGAAAATATCCACCAAAATGCAAATTTACATGTTAAACTCAGTACAAAATCTTCAATCCAAAATAATAATAATAATAAATCAATATGATGGAAATATCCATCAGTGTGCAATCTTTAATATTAAGCTCAGTACAAAATCTTCACCATCTCTCTCTTTTTAATTTCACCTCTCTCATGGCTTTTATTAGCAATAAATAAATAAATTTCAGATTAATTGTAAAAAAATATTCAAGAAATCGCACGTTTCTTTTAACCATAACGAACCGAGAAACGCCAAGTTTAAACCCTCTGTAATGATTGTGGCACATTTTTTTGACAGCTATGTTCCTTATTGCGCAATAGTAATGAAAAAGTTGCTACAACGACTTTACAGTACACCTTGTATTGAGTATAATTTTTTGTTCACTAAATGTTATGATGGAAATTTCCGTCATCATACAAAGAAGGGTTGATAAGATAAGTAATTGTTTCCCATTTCAGTGCATTTTAAACATGTTAATGACGTATTTTTGGTGGATATTTAATTAGTAATTTTTTTAAAGAGATATTAATTTATATTTGTAAATAATGATTTTAAATTACCTCACATACATATTTGTGCACAGTAATATTGAAGCAGGTGCTCAGTTTTATAAATATTCAAATGACAAAGTGAATCTAATGAAACATATAGGAACCTATCCAATTATACTAATAAATTATTTTATATTATCTTAATAGTTTATCATTTATAGAATTTCTTTTCGATAAACTTATTTATTTAGCAAAAAGAAAAATAAAGTTTTTAATTTATCAGCTTGCAACTTCCTCTGAGCCTAGCAGTTTTAGGTTACTGCTTATTCTGCCTAGTTGATTAATTACAGCTTAGTTATATTAACGTCCCGTTTAAAGCAACACGAGGGCTATTTTGGGACGGACCTCGTAATTTTGAACCAAGATCAGGTGACGAGGACGACACCTGAACTAGCACCCCCCTCTCCACACTACACCACTCCAGCGGGAGGACGTTTGGCCTGACAGATTTAACGAGCAAGATACCCCCTCACACGACGGTTCTTCGATGGAATCGAGTCTCGACCTGAAACCCTCCGGTTTCAAAGCCGAGACCTTACCACCAGGCCACCGCAGCCCTGATTAATTACAGAAGAATGCCTTAAGGCCTTATCACACGGTGAAATTTCGTTAGCACTTTTCCGCTTCTACCCTCAAAAACTGGTCAAGCAAGTTTCATAATCGACAGCTTTTTCTAACCAGCTAGAAAATGTCGTCGGAAATATTGTCCGCAAACGAAATTCAACCAATCGAGTGAAAGTTTGAAGTGACGTAACACAAGTGACGTTACTTTGGTTGTCGTTTGCTGGCTGAAAGTGCCGACGATATTTTGCCTTGTGATAGGGCCTTTAGATGATCAAACACAAAAGAAATGGAATAGAGAAATTGCTTAGCATATAATTATTTGGTCGCAATGATTGTTACTAGCTCTGACTGCTTTTGAAATGGAATAAACTGCTATTTATATGCAATTCTATAACGATGCAATTTGATCTTACAATACTAAGAGATTAAAACTAGTCTTCTAAAATGTCAGAGCATACAGTTGAGATCTAAACACTTCCTTCTTGTAGGGTGCGAAAAGATTGTTTTTCCCTGTGAATTAATTGGTAACATTTGTGTATAATTAAGCCAATACATGTTCAATCTTTCGAATTTTTAATCTATATTATAACTAATAACTCTAGATAGTTAAAAAATATTTAAGCTAAAATGTTTTTTTGTCCATACTAATTATCTTTGAAATATATATTATTCATCTCAAATCTCTATTATATTTTCATAATTTAATTCGATAACATTAGCCGTTCTGGAAATTTTCTATCGTATAAATTCAATAAAGAATTCATAGAATATATAAAGAATCAGTGTATTAAATAGAACCACGGCATTTCTGAATGATATAATTTAAGTTTACAAGCTTGAATAATTCCACAGTATAGCGATCTTCCAAATCTTTCTCGCATATTTCTGTATTATTAATAGTACACCATTTTTGAAAAGAAATTATGAAAGTATCTTGCGATTAATCACTGGTTTGCGGTTAAAACAAAAGTATCAGGAAGCCGAAATTTTTTAAAAAACTTTTTTTATCCGATTGATCGACGAAATTATAATTGTAAAAACGAGATCATATTAATTATATTCGGACACTTTATTTGTATGATTTTGTTCAAAATTTGTTAAAAATCTACAGAATTGGAGTATATGTAAATTCTGTATATCTAGCCCAAAGCGAGATATTTTGACTCATCATGCTCATAGATGCATCGAACATCATCATATGTTCATCAGACAAACAATTTTAAAATGAGATTTTGGGTCACAATGTGGTCTGTAACATGAATATTCATGAAAATTTTATATTCGTTGTTTTTAAGATTACAGTATTTTCTCTTTTCGTACCTTCTGCGTTAGAAAATGAGGAATTATTTTGGCTATTCTGAACTATCTTGTATTTTATAAACCTGTGATAGTATTGAACATTTGGCTGTTAGTGTGTAAATTGAAATTTTTACTCTGACACTTTTGTAAAGATGCGTGGACAGTTAAATACAATTATTTATTTCCTAATCTCATAATTCATTTGTCTATTTAATATGCTCTCAATCATATGTAGAGTTACTTTCAAATGTTTTGACAAGAAAATATTTTCAATAAAAAGAATGTGTTTAATGTATTTTAGGTTAGTTTTTTTTTGTTATTCTATATCACTATCAACAAATATGTATATTTATATCATAAATTGTATCAACTTAATTTTTTATTTATTGACGTCAAACCTGCGCTGTTAAATATTCTGCTATACTTATAATATTGTATATCAATTCAAAATAGCAAAAAAAACCTATGAATAATATTTCAAATTGCCAAAAATTGCAAATGCATGCCTGTGTTAGAAAATGAAAATAAATTTATCAAAATGATTATATATCATCTTTGATATTTCGATGGTTTAGTGCTTTTAAAATCTTTCTCTGAAAGTATGTTTTCAATTTTCAGGAACATCTATTGATGTACATATTTCAAAGGATAGAATTAAGTACTAAAAAACGCGGTTTTGCTCTGAAATGTATAAATATGCTTGAGTTAAAGTGTAATAACATTTAGCAACTTGTTTTGCTGATTTAAAGCTATGTAAATCCATCACTATTTACTTTCATAATTCCATCCAAGTATAATAGACTAAAAGCAATGAATAAATAAATAAGAAATATTCTATAAAATTTGATTTTTTGGAATGTCGATGGAATAGATTTCGAATTTTCAATTTTAATTCATCTTCCTTACTTTAGAATAAAAGCGTATTTCTAATATATAAACAATTTCATTTCAAATTTAAATCTGATTGATACGTACTTATTATTACTGTTTAGTCAATAAAAAAACTGATTTGTCCCAATATTATTTTTTATCATGTAATTGGTCCAATTAATAGTAGCATTAGTCTTTCAAACAGATTTAATTTCCTTTTTACTTTCTAACGCACAAAGCATACATAAAGTATTGACAACTTCAAAAAATTTGAGCTCGATATTTTGATGAACCTCCTAGTTTCAAAACTCTTATAGCCCGGGCCTGAAAAACACATCTTTGGAATTTTGTATCTGTGAACACAATTACTTAAATACGCTTTGAGCTAGACAGATAAAATGTGGCATATCATCTCTACTTCTAATTTACAGATTTCTTTCAAATTGTTGACGAAATCCTTACAGACGAAGTATTTCTTTACGGTTGTCTGAATATAAAATAACTCTTAACTGGGGATGTGAGACCACTAGAGAATGGACTTTTTGTCACTCCTATTCTATTTTTAGCTCAACTGAATGGGTTGATTCTATACTTTTCTGTATTGTGACCTTAAATACACGGGGACTTTTTAAAAAGGTTTCAGTGGATGTTTTTAAAAATAATTAAGTTATTTCTTTAAGAGTGGTTTCTAAGACCGCAACGCCCTGTTAATGTCCCTGTGATAAACACAGCTTAGCAGAGGGATTTAAAACTTAGGCATCGAAATATCATCCAATTTACTGATCCTATTATGAAGCAGTGCTCCAAACAATTTTAAATGAAACAGATAGTGATTTTAGTTATAAGGATGATTGTACAGAAGAGTTTTTCCAAGTAAGTTCGCATGCAACTGATTCTGATAGGTATGATGAAACATAATTAATTTTTCTAGTGATAATGTATTTTAAAAAAATTATAAAATATATTAGTATACAAAGAGAAATTTGAACAGAATTTATACGTTGAATTTTACACTATTTCTAAATGTCCTAGAAAACTATGCTATGAAAGTCATACGAACCGATAAAAGAGGGCCAATTTTACCCGTTGTCATTTTTTTTCCTTTTTTATATAATTGTTGAATTTTACATTATACTGTTTTCTATATACCTTTATAAACTGGAAAAAAAAGTATGATTTAAAAAGTATAAAGTAATGTTTTTTCAAGTAAATTACTTTTTGTAACATATAATGTGAGAAGAAAATGTGTGTTCCAACACATTTACTCTTTTCAATTATAATATACTTTGGAAATTTTTTTAAACATATTTATATACCAAGAAAAATATCTGCAAAATATAGTGACTTTTTTCGTGCTTATACATTCATTAGAAAATTTAATTTGAGTGTTAATGAAATGCCGTCTCATAGACCACATTCACCTGTTAAATTCAAAAATTTCACTTCCCCAGTTTAAGGTTAACACAATATCTAGAAAACACGAAGAGCTGTATGAATAAAATTTGGTAGTTATATTTCATGCCTTACATGTATATTCGAATCTAACTTTGAATCAAACCTGACAGCTAATCATATATCAGTTTGTACTATTATATATTTGCAACGCAATACCTCAGGAAGGCAATGATTTAAATAAATGGAACTTTTTTGTGAATTTGGGACTGCAATTGTAGTTCTGTGTCGCATTATTTCAAATGGTCAGAAACAAAAGATGTTCAAAATGCATATTTGAGTTACTAGTCCTTGTGTATTAACTCCATCCCATCAATTAATTGTCATTAGTAACCATTAAATCAACTACATTGTGTTATCATTAAGTCTACCCCATTCGGAAACATTATTTGCCCTCAGGCAAGCAGATAATAATATGCAAATACATTTATTATAGATTATACGATAAATTTTAGTTGAGGCCATTCTCGCTGCTTTAATTAGATAATCATTTCATTTAAAACTAAGTTAGCAATATTATAGGAAGGACACTAAATTTTGAACAAGGATTTTCTTTCGAAAATCGCATGTGAATTAAAATTAAAATTACACTCCTTTTATCTCGATGCATATATTGTACATAATTGCATTGTTTGCTGCGGTCTTCAGTACATTTGGACTTCTAACTTATTCATTTGGTGATTCAAAAATTCGAATTTGCTTTCACGACATTGCGATTTTATTACAATGACCATGATAATCAATTTTAAACAAGATATCTTTGTTCGTGGAATTTGAGTAATAGATATTCCGATTTCTCCGATACTAACATCTTTCTATGCCCCAAATCTAGCAATCACTTTCAACAACACTTTTGCTCGATAAATATTTATAGATGCCAATTACTTAGCTTACAGTATCTACAAATGACACTTGTTAATTAATAACAAGCATTTTATTCTGAGAAAACTGATGTTAAAAGTCTACAAGCAAACTACTTTGTACATGTTTACCAGCCTGACCTTTATTCAAATCTAATATATTAATCCAAATAGATTCTTTTATTCATAAAATGCCTTCTATTTCAAGGAAGAATTACTTTCAAAGATTTCTGATAAATACCTAATCCAATGACAGATATTTTAGAGACACTTATTATCGAAAATTTCCGTTAAGTTCATATGTTACAAAGCTTCATCCGTGCAATGCCATTTGCAAATTCTCAGATTTCCTCAGCAGGATTTTAAAATCCAAACTAGCCTTTAACAATGTGGGCAACAGAATCTACTTACTATGATTCAACATTTTATCCATTTAAAGATACTTTTCATAGTTTTTTGAAACTCAAATAAGTTCCCAGTTTCAACCGCACTTAATCGAAATTCAAAAATGAAATTAAAATTGTACCAGCTTTCATCTTTATATCGCACATTTCCATTTAAGATTCTTTCAAGAAATTCCTAAAATTAATTGTAGACAGTTTCTTATGTAATACCTATTAATTCGAACCCAACAGTTTATTCAAACATTACCGAGAAAAACAAAAACCAAATAAATAAAATCCCGAGGAAGCAAATAGGGTTTCACTTCAAAGACATTGTTCTTTTCCCCCAAATTCCTGAGTATCGACCATTTCTATTTGGAACAGCCCTATCTTTGTTTGGCTGTATTCTTTAGCAGTATAAACTGTATGACCTCGACTTATTCTCTAAGCCTCTATTCTCTACGAAAGCCAAGATACACTCCGTTATGTTATCCTCTATTTTCTAGAAATACGCTGAGATGTTTGGCGATAAAAACAAATAGTGACATTTCTTGCGTTCGATGTGTTCTTTTTTCCCTTCTCTTTCTTTGAATAAGTCTTTTATCCTGAATGTACGAGAAAAGGGCTCCGGGTAGAAATGCTCATTCACTGTGCCTGACTGTTATTTTCGAGCGCTAAGTGGCTATGGTGAAAGAGTTCCATTTTGTTACATTGCCTGACAGAGCTTGTCGGAGCTTTAACTTGAAATTATATAATATTTTTATGATCGGTGTTCAGATGAATAACTATCAAGAAATATACATAATATCAAATTGTGCATTCAAACTTTTAAATTTTACAAATTCATTTAACGATAATATATTATCACATTTCCACCAAATTTTGAAGCCTATCCTTTGCCTTTAGACAATTTTTTTGTTACAAAAAAGGCTTTCATTATAAAAATAAATTACGTATTTGTAAATTTGAATTATTTTTTTCGGAATATAATGCATTGTTCTATTTAATATGGCTAACCATAGAAATAAATTGCTTCCCTCAGCGAGTACGTTGCATTACGAGCAAATCTTGGAATGAATTAAGCTGGTTTTAGCAAAGCTCCTTTGTATATGAAATTTCGAAACAATACAACTTAAAGTAATAGAAATTATATGTTATACTTGCTCTCCATACCCTAAACTGACACACAAAATGCTTCATATTATATATAAGAATTCAAGAAAGACGAGATGATGCTCTTTATTTTATCCTAGAAGAGCTAAAGATATTTTCATCGCTTTTACAAATTCTTCTTGCTGTTATCAATATTGTTTCTTTGAATATAATAATAGACAATAAAATTCAATTGTCAGTCATTATTCTACTCTTAATCAATTATTCTCTTACTTATGAATAAGTGATGTTCTATCTATGTCAAAAAAATCGTTAATCTATACTATAATAAAGCTCAATGTGTGTGTGTGTGTGTGTGTGTGTGTGTGTGTGTGTGTGTGTGTGT
>JAPMOQ010036670.1:136467-167666 GCA_026543055.1 Argiope trifasciata | reverse complement strand
GTGTGTGTGTGTGTGTGTGTGTGTGTGTGTGTGTGTGTGTGTGTGTGCGTGTGTGTTGGCGCTCTACAGGCCAGACCTTTGGACCTACAGCTACCAAATTTGGTACATGTGTACCTTGGAGGTTGAGAATGTGCACCTCGGAGCCCTTTCTTTTTAATTTTTAGTTAGAATTTGAATTCATTAAAATTTTAGCGAAATTTCGGCGTTTTTCCACTATAACTTCCGAAAATATTATTGCACAAACATGATTTTAACATCAATTTAAAGATTAAAAAATTAGCTTTCTAATGGTATCAGTGTTTTAATGTATAACTTAAGCGTCTATTTTTAACGAATTTTTAAAGAAATATTTTAACCATTTTTTTTAGCACGTGACTGGATAAAATAAAAGAAAACACTGACAGAAGTTCAAATAAAAACAAAACTTTCATCGTAAATCAAGTCTAAAGAAATGATACTTTTAGCACGTGACTGGATAAAATAAAAGAAACATAAAATGTGATATTTTCTACAAAAATAAATGCAAAGCAGAGGTTTCTATAATCTTTTGCAAGATCTAAATCATTTATTCAACAAATCTTCTTTATTTATGGTAAACCTGATTGAATTTAGACAGGATATGCATTAAACTCCCGACTATGGCATATTATATTATCGTTTGCAATATATGTATCATTAATTCCATAATTTTTTTTTCCATTATAAAATGTGATAGTTTCTAAAAAAATAAATGCAAAGCCAAGTTTTCTATAATCGTTTGCAACATCTAAATCATTTATTCAATCTTTTTTTTTCCTTTTTTGCTTTTCTTTAAAAAACATATTTAATATTTTGGCAACACCGTGGAAAAAAAATATTTTTAATTTCTGGCCAATCAATGCCCGGCATTACTTCAAGGCTAATGAATATGTGATTCAATTGAAATTTTTTGAACGCATTACTCATGGCGAATCAGCTGGTCGCCAAAGGCGGCTAGTAATAAATATTACTGGATATTTATTTATTAATTTATTTACGATAGATGCTTCATCACAATTTACTCATATGAGCTAAATGTATATCTGACAGTAAATTCTTCTTCTTTTTCTTTTTATAATGTACTAAGCTATGGAATGAAACCAAATGTAGCAACCATAATGGTATGATTAATTGTTTGTCTGTGATCGAATTTGTAATTTAAGCGTGTGGAAGAAATAGACATTTTTTAATTATTGAATATAAATAAAACTACATGATTTTAACAGAAATACTATTTATATTATATTTTAAATTTAAAACGAGTGTTTTGTGATGTTACATAAAGCGAATATTAACTAATTTTAAATTAGTACCATTTATACAGCAAATGTCTTAGGTCTGTATACAGATAATTCAAGAAGAAAGGAAAGATTGCTCCAAATACATTAAAAAGATTTTTTTAAATTTAATAAAATTAAGGTACTTTTTAAAACATATTTCTATTGGCACATTTTAAGGAATATATATTTTCATTACCGTATCCATATCTTTTTTATTTATAATTTGCTATAAATGTTATGAGACCTTGCAATCAGTTTTTCAATCAAATCTGCGTTAGGTTTCACCATGATTTATTTAGTATATCGATTAGCTCATAAAGAATTTTTAAAATTTATAAGCAGTATATTGTCATAACAAATTTATATTTACATAAAATTTCAAGCCTAACAAATCGGAAATTCAATAAAAAATCATTTAAAAAATTCTATATTGTAAAACATGAAAGTAACAAATTAAATAAAATGTTTGAAAAGTTTCATTTTAGTTCTAAATCCACTTAAAATACCACTTAAAAATTCCGCTTATGATAATCTGAGAGAAGTGTATAAGCATCACAAATTATTACCGGAAAATTTATCATCTAAATTGAATTAGTATGCAGGATTAATAGTAGAATAGTATATTAATGAGAAGGAATTTTATATATGAAATTTATTCAACAAATATAATCGGCTAGCATGTCTTTCTAAATAAACTTTAACTATATGACATCTAACCATTCATATGTTTACTGTATTATTAAATAAAGTTATATATTTTATACAAATGTTCGCTCATTCTGATACAGTCCAAATTTATAGTTCTTTTAACTACATTATGGTTAACTTTATATCTCTAAACGATTTAAGTACATCATGCATACGGTATTAAGGCAGAAAGCAATCTTTTATACTTTTATAACATTCACTTTTAGCTACATTAATGCATAATTATATTGAAACTAACTTTGAGCTCAACTCAGCGATATTTGCTACAAACTGTTATGTGAATATTCTTGAGGCTACATGAATGATGTTCCACATTTTAAACTTATTAAATTTAATGAAGAAAGTAGTTTACACTTTAGATTGATATTCGATATATGTGCTGAATCAGAATGCATACGGGGAAACCTACTTGCATACGTATACATTTTTTAGAACTGAAAGAACTAGAACGATTTGGAAGGAAATCCCCATGCATCAAACACGATTTAAAATTGAATAAATTGGAACGATATTAAAAGAATGTTGGAACATCCTTGGAAGAACATCTTTATTCCATGAACGGAATTTCCAATGGAGTACTTCTGGAGCAAGATGAAAGTACTTGTCGTCCGATCGTATTCGCATAGATATTCGAATATAAATATGAATGAAGCAGACAGAATGTTAGAAACGCTGCTGTGCAAATATAATTTGCTACCCCTCTCCTATCTGCGCCAATGAGTAACTCCTTTGAATAATTCAAAAACTAATTCACTGCTGGGAGATACGAACAAAAATGTTAAAACAGCATTCGAATAATTCGACACCAAATATCCACAGAAACATAAAGCAAACAAATTTAAATATATGATGAATGGCTTTTCTAAACTGAATTATTAATATGCTGAATTGGAGAGATAGAGGGGGAGAGAGAGGAGGGCAGTTGAATTCCAGCATCCTTTATTCCCAGTTGAAAAAGGCCCAACTGGTGGTGCAGGCTGGCAAGGGAAGGGGGTAAGAGTTAAACTTATGTTCATATATCGCATAATAGAAGACTGGAGTAAAGGTTTTAGTAAATTGAATCAAAATGAAAGAAGACATGTATAAAGTCTGATTCGGGCTAGCAAGATAAATCGTCTTTATAAGCTCACCTTAGAAAGATATCACACAACAAAGAAAAATTACTTTAAGCTGGCTTGCTCCACTGCCTTTGTCGGATATAACTGGGAAGAAAATAAAGTAAATGGAGATTTGAATAATGCGCTTTTGCTTTTGAAAAGGGGAGATTAAATAAGGCTTTTTTTAATGCTTAATAAATAGGCTTTAATCTTGATGGGAAAACAAACGACATTTAGTCATTGAAATATTGCAGATGCGTGAAGAATACTTAATTGATTGATGTTTTTATTTGAGTCGGAATTTGGGCTTTAAAATGACGAATATTAGATTGTGTTCGTTTCAAAACATATTGGCGAACATATTCGTTTCAAAGTAAATACGAGAATTCATCCTTCAGTTTAAAAGGGCTTTCGTTAAAAATATAAACAGAGAAATAAGATTCGTTTCTGAAGTTCGTGTGTCTCAGAGAATGTAGCTCATGATTTAACTAATATATAAGAAATTAATTCAAAAGTTTTTTTCTATTATTTAATAAAATAATTCTGTGGGCCACAATAAAAATGGAAAATGGGAAGCTGAAAAAGCCAAAACAATAAAAATGCTTAAAATTGTAAGAATATTTCATTTACTCATAATCGCTTCTTTCTGAAACTAAGCTTCTGTAATAGTTATCACAATAGTTAAAACTTTTATTAAAACCATCTTTTATAGAAAAAAATTAAGCATAGGAAAGAAAGCCTTACATACATCCTAATTTTATTCTGTTGTTAATAAATAAAATATGAAACCTATCACACTATAGAAAAGTTTTTGAACTTCATATTGTTCATATTGCGATAAAACGCACTTAAAATCTTTTTATAAATTAGTTAAAAGCCAAAAAATACTTATTCAAGAAAGGCCAAAAATTCGGTACCATTGAAAAAATAATATATATAATTTTCAATTTTAGGACAGTTAAAAAATTATATTTACTCTGTATTATTTTCGAAAATCGTTTCAGAAGAAAGTCAAAATGTCACTTATTTTAAACAAAGGCCTTTAAACTCAATTTCTTAAGTAAAATTCTAATTAAAATGATTTAATATAGCTTTGAGTGTTCACTCCTTTCAGCATTTTGTGTTCAACTGTGATATAACTCTAGGATAAGAGCTTTAACGCGTAAAATGCCAATTCGTAGACAAACGTTTATTTATAACAGAAAATATCTTTATTCCCAGTGTAATTTGAAAAAGAATAATTTACACAGGTCAAATATCGAATAATCAGAGAGAGTAAAATTTACTTTGTCTAATTTTTTTTAATAATTGTTATCAGTTATAATTTTAAGGAAATTATACGTATAATATAGATTTATCATATATATAAAGCAACAAATTTAGACTACATTAGAAACATGAATACAATTCAATTTAGAATACATTAGAATTTTTTCATATTAGAAATTGTCATTACCAACGTATATGTAATTTACCCTTTTTTTATATTCCTATGTTAGCATTCTTAAACTGGTACTTCAAATTTTTGACTTTCATTTTCTTCAGAAAAACTATTTATCTCTAACACATGCAGGAACATTCCAAATTTGTTGCTATCAGTATTTTCAAATGATTTTACATTTAATTCTCATCAAAAACAAAAACATTACCACCATTTTCCGTCTTAAAGAAATTAATAAGTTTAATCATTCTTTAGTACTTAATAATATCATTTTAATGTTTTTTTTTTCGAAATCTAATCAGTTGTTAGACCCATTTGCAAATTTATTCATGATTTTAAAAAATAACGGTATTTGAATTACTTTGCAGTAACTACATTTCTGGAATTGCTGCTACAGTGACTAATACAGTGGTTTTCAAATCTTAAAAGTCTAAAAGTCTCTAAGCCAGAAATAAAATTGCCCTCACCCCTGACTTTGGGAGACGTTCCTTGAAGTATTGAATGGCTTCAGGCGTAGGAGACTCCTCCTGAATATTTTGGAAAATTAGGATGTTCAAAAGTGCATTTTCTTGTGTATGCACCTTTATAGTGTATTTACTTGTTATATGCTTTTTTATATATATATGCACTGTCTCACCATTCCGTTTCCATCTGTGGTCTGTGGACCACTGGATGAGAACTGCTTGGTCTAATATAACAATATTCCATATTTGTTTCACACCAAAAGTCTTCAAAAATTAATAAGCATCTTTAAAAAGATTCTGAAAGATTTGAACTTCTGAACTGAAAAAGCTGAAGAAAATAAATTCATCATAAGAAATTTATTTAGAGAATTATCTTAAATATAACCAAAATAAAATTTTTTCATTAAATAATCGATAATTTTAGGAAACCTTTTATAATTTATACAGTCGCAATAAATTTTGAATCTTCTAGAAGACTGAAATAAGTTGCGTATCATAACATGGATAATAATTATACAATCAAATTGCTCCTTTCATAATCTCTTGAATAAAACTGGTCCAGTTTGATTCTGTCTCTTCAAATCTCTTCTTCAGGCTAACGAATATCAAAAGATTTAGTATAGAAAGAAAGGCAAATATAATAGGATTTTCTGACCGACTAAAACAAATAGTGCAAGATCCAAAGTTCATTTGAAATGTAACTGATAAATGCATACTGGTAGATGCACATCTCAACAAGCGGGATGTATGAATAAGAATATTCATAATTTCCAGACAAATTTACTCTTTATAATAAGGAATAAATCGGGGATGATTTTTACCATTTTCTAAATGAAACACAGGATTATTTTCGAGAGAAGGCACCATATATGCTTAAAACTTACGATTGGAATAAAAAATGTCTGCAATAACACCAATTGCTTTGAGAGCGACTGATATCAATATGTAAGGAATAACTGAGACGGTATTTACGTGAGAGAGGGTGAATATCTTGCGTGTGTGAGGATGATTATGACACTTTTCGTCGACTATTAATTGAAATATAAGGCTTTCAGAATTTATTGAGAAATCAAAGAGATGACTAATCAAAAAACAGAATCCCATGTCTCTAAATGTGGATCAAATTCAGCAACGAACTCATTATTTGCTATGAAAGTTAAGCAAGACTTCGGCAACGTAATATCTGAAGTCACTACAAATGAATGGAAAATGTGCATGCTACTATAAATATTGCATGGAAAGTCTACATATACTAGACAAATTTATCTGACAGAAATTTAACATGTGCTAATATAGTGATTGTATGAATGCCAACTAAATTTCAATTGCCAGAAGCTGGTAGACATTTTCATCTTATCTACAAGGGAGGCTTATCATGACCAGAAGCTATTAGACATTTTCGTATTATCTACAAGGCAGGCTTATCATGAGGGATAATCTGGATTTTCCTCTTTTGAACGAAAGAAAAATTCTTTTGAACTTCAGATATAACCGACTTTATTATACAATTATAGTAGATTATATAATAAATTAAATTTTATTACTAGACGTAATAATGATTTTAGAGATACTAAAATTTTACACTTTATTAAAATGTTTGCATTTATATTATCAAATAATAATAATTATAGAAGCCGCTTATGCAATGAAATGGAAGCATTTTAAATAATTCTGAATATATATATATAAAACAAGCAGGCTTTGATGGGAGTGCATTTTTTGTTATTTGTTAATCTGGCAATATATAAATCCTTAGTATCATTTGATTAACTCACAATTTTAGATTTTTCTTCAGTTGACGAAAATAACTGAGCTGGTATTGTCCGAAATACCAACACTAACAAGTGAATTCCTACAAGTTTCCAGGGCAAGCAAATATAACTTAGTAATTCCTTCATAGAACAAAGTACTGGATTCGGAATTATATAATTCTGAACTTAGTGGCTGAAGGACTAATTAACGAACTGCTTTATTGTTCAAATACGACAAGACAATGCAATTTTGATGCAAAGTTGATACATTCATCTCAAAAAAATTGTCTTCTTTAATATTTGGAATACAATGCAGCAAATTTCTAATTAATTTATATGATTTGATCATATAAAAATATCAATCCAAAATTTTAGACTTTTTGTTAGTTGATGAGAGCAACAACTAAATTAGTATTGTCTAAAAAATCAACAATAATAGGAGAATTCTTACGGATTTCCAACAGGTTACTTACAATGATTAAGAAATATATATATCTGGTAATAGCAGAATTGAGCGACTCTCTGATGTTGAACTTCATAATAACAGCAAA
Organism: Argiope trifasciata; assembly: GCA_026543055.1. Taxonomy (NCBI): domain Eukaryota; kingdom Metazoa; phylum Arthropoda; class Arachnida; order Araneae; family Araneidae; genus Argiope; species Argiope trifasciata. The sequence goes on along the minus strand of JAPMOQ010036670.1, from coordinate 160,356 downwards.
TAGAATTAATTATAGCATAAATGGAACTAATTATTGTTGATGTACAAAATGGGAATGTAATTTTGATACAGAATTGATATATCCGTCGTAAACAAATTGTCTTATTCTTTTGTATTCGGAATCACAAACTGCAAATTTTTTCACCGACATAAGCTAAATATCTTATCAGTTCTATTTAAAAGTAATTAGCAGTAATTACTTTTCAATTCTTTCAGGAATATTAAGCTGTTCGTGATCATAAGAAAAAAAAACTCGGTATTTTTCTGCTTTTTAACGACTTACCTCAAAGTATTCCTGACTCACTGGAGTGTTAAGTTAATTAATTGCGAGTGCTCAGCCATAGATTTATGTATACATTTGACAAATAATGAATTCTTTCCATTTGGTTGAGTTGTTAGCACTCATTTCGAAGACGAATTTTAAGCTGCTTGTGTGTTCCATTCGAGCCAATTCGATTCTAAAAACGCTAATGCTCTTTTACACTTTAACGCGCATTGTAATTACTCCCATAATTCACTTTCCCATTTATCCAATTAAATTAACAAGATGAATAAACAGACAACCTCTTGTTTACATCTTCCACGAATTCTATTGTCGTCAAGTTGGAATTTTCGAAGAAATGGAAGGCAAAAAAATTTGCTGTCGAATCCATCTTACTCTCCCAAGAAGGAAAAATGCATCGAATGCTAATTAGAAGCATTAGTCCTAAAAGAACCCAGTATTTACAGAACCTCTCAATAAAGGCGCTACTATCTGGAATTTTAACCATTTCGTTCTTTAAAATCCTTTTCTAAAGAAATTTGTTTCAGCAAACAAGAAGGGATTTCTAATTATGTTTACCATTTGATAGCATTGCCTGGGAGAGAGAAAATTTTTGCTTTTACTTCTTTCTTTTACTTTTTCATCCTATTGTTATTCGCAGAAAGGCTTAATTTATTTGCTGAAGGTATTTAAATAATTCCGTCTCGTAGTTTCGCTCTTTTTCTTGGCGACATTTATCTCTCCCGGCAGATGGACAACCGAAAGAGAAAGAAAGAACTGTTCGCCCATTTGGCAAGGATTTTAAGTGTATCTTCATTCTTTCAAAGAGAAATTCGAACGTTGGTGTGATAAGAACACCGACATTTCTTCTTTTATTTTTTGGATAAAAAAGGGTAGAAATAGTACTTTGGTATACAGTTCCATTTATATGTTTTTAAACAATAGGGATCCATTCACATTTTTCTTTGCAAATTTCGCAAAGGACGTGTTTGGCGAATGTAAGTAAAGAGTATTGATTTTTTTAAAGGGAGTTTTGGTATGCAGAATGTTTCGTAGACACAAAGTGACCCTTGTAACAGGCAAGAAATCGAAAAAAACTCCAAATGGCTTTGTGTTTGGACAACGGCGTGATTTGAAAGTAAAAAAAACTGAAATTTAGGCTAAATTTTATAAAAGAAATTTCAATTTCCATTAAGACTATACACCCAAAAGTATTTTGTCAAACAATTTATACAAGGAACATATACAGGATGTGCTACAAGGTATGTAGTGTCTAATTTTTACATATTCGGATAGAACATATAAAAACGAGTAACATATAAACATATTATTCTGATGAAGATTAGGTGCGTGCCGAAAGTGGTGTTACACCGGTGAAAATCTTACAATTACAATTTAAAAAAATAGAATTTAAATAGCTATCAAAAGACTCGCTATTCAAATATAACTTTCTTATGAACATATGCAAAAGAAGTTAAAGGCAGCGTCAAAAAAAGCATTGAAATAAAATAAAAGCACAGAGAGAAAGATAATAAAATCATTAAACATGAATTAAAGCATAGAGGGAAAGACAAATAAAAGAATAAGAAAAATAAATAAAGAAAAATAAAATAGAAATAACTAAATAATAAATAAATAAAATATAAATAATGAAATAAATATAAATGAATAAATAATAAATATAAATGAATAAATAAATAAATGAATGAATGAATAAATAAAATATAAATAAATATAAATAGATAAAATATAAATAAATAAATAAATATAAATAGAAAAATATAAATAAATAAATATAAATAGATAACATATAAATAAATAAATATAAATAAACATGAAAAATAAAGAATATACATTGGGTCAATAAACAGCAAAAATTCATTAAATAGTAATATTTTCATCTCTCCCCCCCTCGTCTCCAAAAACAATTTAAAAAATATTACAAATAATATGAATAAAATCTCTAATGCATTCTAAACAACAATATTAATACCCCCTATAAAAACAGACAAGTTTTACAAAACACTTTTGTTGACTATGATATGACTTTCTTGAACTTGATTGCTGTATGACTGTCAATATTCTAATTATATACACTGATTTTATAGCTAGCAAAAGTAGTTAGATTTGCTGCTTTTTTTAAAATTCTCTTACAAATGAATTACCAGTAGAATTAAATGGCAAACTTAAAGAATCGGTTATCAAACATATGAAATAAAAAACAAACTTTTAAATATAAAGCGAAATCTTCAAGAACAGTTATGGGAATTAATCAATCTTCTGAAGTTATTTCCACTTCTTTTATATTATAAAAGTTATTATAAGAAATTCACAAAATTTTACTCGAATTAATGTGTTATTTCTTTAATCTATACTTATAATAAAGCTCAATGTGTGTGTGTGTGTGTGTGTGTGTGTTGGCGCTCTACAGGTCACACCGTTCGACCTACAGCTACCAAATTTGGTACATGTATACCTTGGAGGTCGGGAATGTGCACCTCGGAGCCCTTTTTTCGAATTTTTAATTAGAATTTGAATTAATTAAAATTTAAGTGAAATTTCGACGTTTTTCCGCTATAACTTCCGAAAATATTATCGCACAAACATGATTTTTACATCCATTTAAAGATTAAAAAATTAGCTTTCTAATGGTATCAGTGTTTTAATCCATAACTTAAGCCTCTATTTTTAACGAATTTATAAAGGAATATTTTAACCATGTTTTTTTATCACGTGACTGGATAAAATAAAAGAAAACAATGACGGAAGTTCAAATTAAAATAAATACCTATCATCGCAAATAAATCTAAAGAAATGCAACTTTTAGCACGTGACTGGATAAAATAAAATAAATATAAAATGTGATATTTTCTAAAAAAAATAAATGCAAAGCAAAGGTTTCTATAATCGCTTGCAATATCTAAATCATTAATTGAATAAATCTTCTTTATTTACCTTAAACCTGATTGAATTTAGACAGGATATGCATTGAAATCCCGACTTAATGGCATATTTCTATAATCGTTTGCAATATCTGTATCATTAATTCAATAATTTTTTTCCATTATAAAATGTGATAGTTTCTAAAAAATAAATGCAGAGCCAAGGTTTCTATAATCGTTTGCAACATTTAAATTATTTATTGAATAATTTTTTCTTTTTCGCTTTCTTTAAAAAATATTTAATATTTTGGCAACATCACCGAAAAATTTTTTTAGAACGCATTACTTATGGTGAACCAGCTGGTCGCCAAAGGCGGCTAGTTACGAAATAAATTAGCTTTCTATCATTTCCTTATAGTGTGAGCAATAAAAGTGAAACATATGTCTCTATTTTGAAATCAGCGCTAGTTTATAAGATCAAAGTAAAAAAAAGATAAATATAGCATCTAACAAAAAGCTACATATTTCATTGAAAATATTAGAAAGTTTTTGATATTTTTAATAAGTAACAACTAATATGATTTTTCAAAACAGCAGAGCCAATTTTACCTTCTTCATTTCAAAAGCAGATTTTTTTTTGTTTATTCGTACATTTATGTGAAAAATATAGGATACCGGTTTTTTTTTCACTTTTAAAAATTAATTTTTAGTGTTTGAAGTATTAGACAAAATATTAATTACTTAGAGAGTAATACTGAAAACAAAACATCTGTATTAATTTTTACATTTGCATATTGATTATAAAATGCATTTGCAAGTAATCTTTATCAAAATAATTTCATATGTGCTTCTGCATATATTTGAATAATTGAAACTAAAATATTTTTAGAAACCTGCAAGAGGCAATATTATAAATCTTCTGGCAAGGAAGATCCATCAGGTAGTTCTGACGAATGCTGAATAAATGACGAGTCAAAAATTCCCGGTTTTGGCGACAAATTTGGAGATCATTTTATGAACTAGCAATAAGTTTAACACTTTTAGAAACAAAAATAAAATTTCCAGAATCTACAAGAATCTTGGCGGCAACTCTATTAAGGCACAAGTTATGTCGATCTTTCTAGAACTTTCTATGCCCTGTCTTATAAACTACAAAAAAAAAAAAAAAAAAAAAAAAAAAAAACAGGTGACAAAGTGTAGTTGAGTATTGAGTAATAAGAGTGGGAAATGGAATTAAGCTCAAAGACTTTGAACCTGTTGAACTCCTTTCACAGATTACACTTGCATCCGATACATTCTAAATATTTTCTGTAACAATGCGGCATCTTGAAATATTATTTAACTATTTCAATATTAACTCATGATTTTAGCTTAATAGCACTATATGAGTAACCAAGTTTTAATCATAAATTCATTGAATCTTTCAAACCAAATTATTTCTATCAAATGTTACAAGAGTAAGGGAGTAATACTTATTTGCTAAAATATATTTCAAAGAGTTTCTCTTAGTAAAAATATTACATGTGAAACTGATATTAATCTTAACAAGATACACTATTTCCCTCAAAGCTATCAAAAGTAAAATTTATTTTAACAAAATCTCATTTTCTCTCAGTGGGAGTTTTAAGAAGTAAAACATACTTGGAAATTAATATTCTCTTAGTGTAAATTAGAAATAAAAGTTTTTACGAAAGCTACTTTAAGAGAGTGAATATATTATTCGAAATAGAGAAACCTAATATAACTGGAGAAACTCGTTTAGTAATTTGTGCTGACATTTTTCGTTAACGAATGAATTTCAACTGTTTTTAAAGTAAAAAGAAATGAAACGAATAGTTTAAATATAGATCTGACTAAAATATAAAAAGTAATCAAATGCAGATTTAAATGTTCTGAGTAATTTATAAGTAATGTAGTAAGTAATAAAAAAACACTTTCGATTTTTTTTAAAACCTCTAAAATGAGTGAAGAAGCAATCAGTAATACATTATATTTCCTATCATTTTCATTATTCTAATGCGTGAATTAAAAAAATATTTATTATAAAATACTTTAAATTTTATTCAGCAAATTTTAATATATGGAATCAGAACAAGATTGAAAATTAATCTAAAGCGTTGAAATTTAAGAGAACATACAGTAAATGCTTGCAATAAAATAAAACAGAATAAAATCGGAAATAAAATGGGAGCACGTCGAAATAGTTCTGCTATTTCAATCTATTTGGAATCGTTTAATTTTTACTTCGGTTTGTTTATATTTATTCAAAACGCTTTCATGTATAATGCTACAATTACATCTATGAAGAAATTTTATGTTGGAGATTTCATCATGCATGAAAAATATATATTTGTAGTCCTAAATATAAATGTTTATTTTGATTTGTAATCCTTTGTCAACGAAAAATACGATTTTTTTAATTCTAAAAAGTGACAACTTTAATGCAGAAGAAATAAAAAAAAAGTTTCTATTTATTTGTTGCCTCTATGTACTAGCACAGTGACCTGAATAAAAAAAATCAATTAACAAACCTATTATAATTAAATGTTTTAATGAAAACGTAACTGATGATTACAAATTTATTATTTTCATAATATTATATATATATATATATATATATTCATTTAAAATATCCGAAATTAATTTTAAGATTCAAAAAAATGCTCACCACACGAATTTATTATTAAGATAAAAAATATCAGTAATAAATAAAAAAATATACTAACAAATTCCAGTTTAATGTAATTTCTATAGTTGCCTTCGCTATTTATAAAGCGTTTGACATAAGAATATATAGGCAAACCAAAATATGTGTATACAAAAATAATTACTCAAAAATGAAATATTTATCTCAATTTTGTGTCACATAATCGTCTCAAGCACGTATTCATACTCTGCTTGAAAAAAGTCTCTTTTTTCTAATGTCCTCTGTCATATAATGGACAGTACAAAAATAGAAATTGTTATTAATGGTACCTCACTAAGTGGACACATAGAAAATACAGTAATAAAACACACGCATAGTATTATTAATAACTTTATAGCAGACTTCGAATTTTTGCTTTATTTACATTACAAATCAACTATTCACTGAATTATATACGAAGTCACAATGACACACGTTTTCTTGTTAAGAAATTTCAAATATCATTGATTGCTGATAAATATAAAATTTCGATCAAATCGGTGATATATTAATAAGTATGATTAGTTATTGTAAATCATACACAGAGAAACTTCTCATTTCCAAAATATTTTAGAATGTAAAAAAATTCAAAGATTTGCTGTTGGTACCATACCATCCGAATGGTAAATGCTAACAATGTCAGAGGCGGGTATGGATTTGCAGCGTGACATGTTCCTCACCTCGTGAAATGCTCCTACAACCCATTAGACCCGGGCATAATTTAGCGCAGATATTTACTCCGTCTGCAGGCAGCACGTGCCACTTTCCTTTCCTTGACCAGAGCAATTAGCCACACCGTTGCCCTAACCCACTGCCTCTGTTCTGTCCGTCGGCTAAGCTCTTAGCGACACAACCGATTCTGATTTGTCTACACCCCTTTTGAGCTAGACTGGACATCACAGATTACCCTTTCTAGTGAGGTGCGTGCCATAATTTCAGGGTGAGTGTAGGTTATGATTGTTTTGGGTGAGAACAGGGAGCAGATTTAGAGTTTCGTAGGAATGTAATGATGGGACGTTTGTATTCAAAGATTATTTGACAAACGGGTTAGCTTGGAGATATTATAAAATTTGATTGAATTACCATATATTAAATTCATGGAAAGAATACAAACTTTATAAGGTTATAACAATTTTATAAACTTTTAACGTGAGTTTTTATGTTTATATATTACTGAAAATTTCTAAAGCTATTCATAAATTTGACGAAGTTTGTTTATTCAGTACTAGCAATATCCCCACGGCGTTGTCCATGGCATAACAGCGAAAAGGAGAAATAGCTTTGAACTTAAGTCTAGCCTCCACCTGATATGACATAGACATGTCCCACAACATCAAAAAAACATAAAAATGCGTTTTAATAAACTATCAAAATAACTAAGAAACAATTTTTATAACACACATTCAGAAATATCTAGACTGTTAAAAAAAAGGGGGGGGGGATACATGTTCATACTCTACAAAATGTTACAAATATCTCTCATATCAGTCCATTTATTGGAAATAATGAGTTTTGAACCCCAGTTTAAAATCAGATGTAAACAGAAATGTATCGTATAGGCACAGCACAGTTCTTGCTATTTGCGCTTGCGCAGTTTGAGGTTTTGCACATGCACGGATAACTACAAAGAACAGATACTGCTGTTTTAAGCATGTGAGGTTCTTAGTAGGAAAATAATTAAAACGGTGAGTATAAAAACTCCTTTTTTATTTTGATATAACTTCAATATACTAAAACAGTTCAGCACAAGTGGACAGTTCTAAAAGAAATTCCACGAGTTGAGCCCCCATATTCAACGCATGGAATAGTTTTACAGAATTGTACAGTGAGGTGAAGAAGATGGCATATGGAGAGCTGACAATATTCGAGTCTACATGTTTGTGTGAGAAAGCATTCTCTTCCATGAATGTAATAAAAAATAAATTTAGAAGTCAACTTACAAATATAAATCTAGAGAATTGTTTGAAACTGAAAGCAACAAGATACAAGCCATATTTAATCAAACTTTCAAAAGGCATGCGAAGTCAATGCTCTGGTTGATAAAACTATCTATAATTGCGTTTTTATATGAATGAAGATTATTCCGTATTTAAAGCCGTTTGTTTCAAATCAAAGATAAAATAAATATAAGCAAATACTATAATGTTAGATCGGAATTTCTTTTTGTTTCTCTTTAAAAGCTGGAAAATTTTGTGAGTTATTGGTTTTGGATCTTAAATTTCAATGTGTTGCCGATCTCTGCCATGGACAATAAGTTGTGTGTGAAAGAAAAAGTTGCCATTACTTTTGGAGGGTAAGTTATATGGCTATTTTTAATATTTGAATGTGGTGGGTAATGAAATTCAGTGCTTTACTTGAAGATCTAGTTTCTATTCTCGAGTTCACTATAAAGGAGTGATTTAACTAATTGCTAAAAAATTACTTCTAATCTGTTATCAGATAAGCTATCGATGCTCGATGCTGTATTTGAAAATTATACTAGCTAGATTTTTTTGGAAATGCTGTATGTTGCCAAAAGCCTACGTACAACTTTTTTTTCAAATTAAATGCACTATTATTACCTGGATTTATTTTTTTCCTAACCTATGACTATTATGCAATAATAAACATTTTTTTTTAATTCAAAACAAATAATCTTGCATTTAAGGCTTAAAACTATTTGTGGGAAATCGTTAAATGTTAAAATATCATTAAAAAGAAATAAATGATCTTTTAAAAAAAATAAGGCTAAAGATAATAGAATTTTCCTAGCCAAAATCTTTACATTTATAAATAGTATTGACAGAAATTTAAAAACCAACTTATAGACATTATTCTTTTACACAAGCCTAATTTATATCCTGCATTCTCAATTTATTATTTGTATCATTACACACGCCATTATTCATAGATCAGTTATTGTTTGTTAAACTCTTTCATCGAAATTATTTACTCTCAACAAGTGCATTATGAAAGCGTCTGGCGTCAAAAAAATAATGAAGGAGGAAGAATCTATTTCGCCTTCAGTACCGAAATTTGTCGAACGCTTCACACGAATTTCTTGGTAAAATGAAGGACTTTTTTTCCTTAACAAAAGGATACTCACTTCATTATGATAAACTAGGAAACAAATGAGAATCCAGTAATCCTCAAGCAATAACAATGTTTTAGAAGATAGTAAGTGGAATTTCTTGAATGATAAATTCGATGCACACTTCATTCGATCTAAAAATTGGAATTTGCATTAATTATTATTTCCAGATATATCCGATAAGAAAACATTTGCAAAATGAATTCAGAAGGAAATTGATTAAATAATTAATAACTGACTAACAATAATGATCACACTGGTACATTAACACTTGTAAACTTCAACTATTGCAAAACTTCAAATTCAAGCATCTATAATGTACACCATCCTAAATTAAACCAGGAAGGATACCAGAAATAATAGCCAGGATCTAAATTAGTTAAGAGCACTACCAGAAATTAGAACCAAAATCTTCCAATGGAAATGAGTATAATTTTGTCAGGGATAAACAGCTTACCAAGCAATTCTTTAATAATACAAAATCTTCTAACGTGTTCAGTAAATTTTATTTTTACCAATTGAAGTAGTTTATTTTTTGTTCCTTTTAATTAATTCATGTATGAGCAATGGCTTAAAAAAAAATATTTTTTTAGAGTCTACAGCAAAAATAAAATGCACCAAGCATTTTAACAAATTTTCTTTAACATATGTATATATTACCATGAAAGACCAAAGTCTAGAGATTGTGGACTTTCTCCAGTAAATATTAACATATATATAAATGCCATTTTACCTTCGCTTGGAAATGTTACATTTATTAGATAATTTTTGCATTCTTTAATTTCTGTTGTACACAATAATGCACACCCACACGTATGTATAATGGTTAAAAATTACAGCTACATTTTGTTCTTATAAAACAAATAATCATCTTTTTGTATTTTATATTTAATTTTCTTTTCATTCGAATAGAAAAAAGAATATAATTTTCTTAAATATTAACTTTCGAAAACTTACAGTTATTACCTGGTTACATTTATTTTAGCTATTCAATTACTAACATGTTATTCCACCATTTTGAGAGATATTGATTCTATACATTTAATGTCATTTATTCCTTACTTAAAGAAATAGTTTCTTGGTTAGAAAAGTTCTTCATGAAAATCAATGATTGAAATATAAGTGTTTTGAGACCTTGGAACATGAATACATGCAATGATCCATCATCGAGGCTCTAATCGTTTTCTGATGAGATAGAACGTCGTTTCATATCCCATCTACCGTTTGTCGGTAAGAATTTAAAAGTAAAACTTGTTGCTCTCCTAGTTTGGATTACTATTTGGAATTAATTAATTTGATGCACGTTTCTAGAAGACCGTGAGCATGAATTTAAGATATCTGAGTTTCTATGTCTTGTGACAGTGGTAGAGTTTCCTTGCAAAGAAATGATGTTTCGAGATTTTTGTTCCATGTATTTAATTTTACAGTCGAATACATTTGATAGTTCTAATAAAAATGACAATTAATTTCATGTTCAGTTGATTGTAACGAGTCATGTACTTTTAATGTCATTTGAAACATTGTATAAGATCATTTCAATTGACCGAACATTGATTAAATGTATACGTATAAGGATGAAGAGTTTGATTTTCTTTAAGACATTTTCTTGTAATGGAACTAAGGTATGTTAAAATAATATAAATTTCTACAGATATTTTTTATGGCCACTATTGTTTTTCTTAATTCTGCCATAAAATTTCACTGTATACATTAATGTATGCCACTTTAGCATGTATGAGAAATATTTTCGAATTTATTGCATTCCTTGACTTTTATTGTCTCTTTGTCTCATTTTACGATAAACTATCATATTCATCTCATGAATCATCAGATAATTTTTTCTTATAATATTACAACTATTTTGAATTTGATATAAATTCATTACCTGTGAGGATGCTATTTTTTGCATTGTTTTGTAATTGCGTTTGCTTGAGACCCGTACAAAAAGGACTTTTTAGGATAGTACTGATTAAATATGCCCCTGTCTCTCTGTTTCCGAATTTGCAAGCGATCTCTTTTATTGACACAGATAGAGGGATATATTCAGTTGAACATTTTTAGTTGAAAGGTAGTTAATGATGACAAATGCTTAAAGATGAACGAAGGATTTGAATTTGATAATAAGCCTGAGAAGAAAAGAGGTAGTCCAAAGACTTCACGTAGAACTGATAACTGTTCAGAAGTTGAGTTTCCTTAGATTTATGCTGCCCTTTAGGGAATTCTTTTTGGATGGAAAAGACTATGTGGATTAAAAAATGCATCTGGAATATTTCAAGCGATTTCACAAACAAAGACAAAACTGTAAAGGGACGTTTGAACTAATTTCAAGCTCGGATAGAGGTCACAACATTTTCAGAGAAAAATAAACGGAAATATATAATCTTTGTATAATGCATTGCTCTATTGCGTACTAACTGTCAGTGCAACATTTCCGTCCCTTCAAATTAGTTTGAAAGTTAATCGTCTGTTGGTCTATACCGTTGCATGCAGATCCTCGGAGGGCACCTCGTAATTGGGGAGGAGATGCTTCCTGCATGGTGGTTGGATCTCGCCACCCCGGTGGGTACAATAAAGGTGGAGGGATCTGGCGCCTCCCATCGATTACGGGTATCCTACGATGAGGGTTGTACCACGGCCGGTAGTTTCTTTTAGGACTTAATCACAGTTCCTGATAGTGTTGCTGTAGCGGTGATCCGGTCATTCAGTATTTATTTCCAAGTGCCTTCGGGCAGGACGGAGAGTCAGTAATATGGCTTATTTATTTTTATGCAAATAAAAGCTGTATTTAAACAATTTCTCCAATAAAGGAAATTTGGCGTGTGGTGTTGTCACTTCATTTGGAATTATTAATGAAATTTCAAACCTAACAGGCCAGAAAAAATTGTCTAAAGTAACATTAGACTTTCTAGTATTTGCGTGTTAATCACATCCTTGAAAGTAATCACTAAAATGATAAAGGCATCAGCAAGGATTACACGGTAATGGGTTCTTATGTAAAAATGATACGCGATTATTAATACACAACACCTAGCTTTTTATACTATACTATGAAACAATTCTCGATTGCGGGGATTGAAAAAAAATTTGATTATTCATGACATTCACGACCTTACCCAAAGTCCTAAATTTATTGAGAGAAAGGAAGAAAAATATCACCTTTATTATATTCTTTTTAAAACTTCATCAGACATCAGAATAAAGTGTGATGAAGTTTTGAAAACATCATTTCCATTGGAGGTCTAAAACAGTGATTCGTCAGTTCAAAAGTCCGAGAGAAATCTTTTGATGGTTATAATACTTTCTCTACACTTCATATACGAAGATGTAAAACGAATATTTGATTATCTGAATAACAAAGAAGTAGTGAATAGCGTTAACAACCATAGCTTAAAATGCAAGAATCATTCAATAAAATTTTAAAAGAATAATAGAATTGTGGCATCGAAACGCGTTCTTCTTTCCACCACGTTGTTAAACGAATTACCTGGCACTTTCCATTCGCCGATCGTACTCCAAATGAGCAAATTTCTGCCTCTCATGGGTCATTAATATACATATATTCGCAAGAGCGATTCACCGCCGCAATTCGTATTGCGTAAGTACTCCAAAATAATGCTCTTTTCGAATTTAAATTCACATTCCCGCGACCGAAATCAACTGCCCGATATGCATTTTCTTATTCACGTGGACGCGCATCGAATTTAGACTGTTTCAGTTCGAGAGAGAATGAATCTTTGAGTTCCGCTTTCGTTTCACGCGCGATAGAGTGAAATTTAAAAGGGCGATATGATGCGTAAGGTCTTTGTGGTAGTTAACGTTTTAATGCAACACACTGTTGTGATAAATTATGTTGTAAATAAGTATGAATTGTGTTGGTTAGAGTATTAGTTTTAATCATGGATATAAATCATTACTGTTAACTCTAATTGTTTGTTGTTACTTATGGCATTTGCCATGGACATGCCATCTGCCATGTTAAGGATTTTATCCGAGTATGAGCAATAGTTTCTGAGGGTAATGGTCTCTGAACACCCCAGGCCAGAAGCCGGACTTCTAGCTTATATGAAGATGATACATACTCTCTTACACAACTCCTTTTTAAAGGGGGAGGGAGCTCTTTCTCACACCTCATAGAGAGAATATATAAAGAGTAACCATGCCCGAATCAGGACTCGAACCTGGAGCCCCCATATCATGCTCTACCTCTAAGTTAAGACGCCGGCTTCCTATATAGTAATAATAATATCCGCTTGTTTGTGTAAGGCATTCTATAAGACAGACTATACGATCTAGATTCACCTGGAAGTAGATCTGTGTGATTAAAAAACAGATATATATTAAAGGAGGCGAGTTGCACATCCTAATGGTTTTTTTAAGTTTTAAAAGAATTAAATTAATTAAGAACTAAAAAAGAAAATTTCTATGGAATACAACAATTCGTTTGCCTGAATTTCCCTAAAATTTCCCCAAAACTAATATTTGCATGGCTTTACCCTAAGATACATCGCGTAGCTGCACATTTTAATTCAAATCCATAAGCATTACAGTTACAAAAGAGAAACCGAGTGTTTGGAAATTCTTGTTTAATTTATTTTTGATAAGCATTTGTAGAGAAGACTGATTTATGTGACAATGGTGGTATTGATCGGCAAAATCTACCAGTTAGGCATAAGTTTAGTCTTCCGCTGTTGAAAATTACCGAGAAAATACTTTGTTTATTACCTGCACCTGTAAAAATATTTAATTTGGGCTAAATTAAAATAAAAGTTAGAATTTTTATTTAGATTTTAAAATATTATATATAAAATTTTAAAACGATATAAAAATAATTTTTTTGAGAGAAATTTTGCAAAGTCATCTCAAAAATATATCAAAATCTGCCTTATTTTTAAATTAACAAAAATCGCTCTGCATTCTAAAGTATGCCTGGGGCAAATGCGGAGGTTCTATGTCAAATGGTTTTGTCTAGTAAACGCCGAAAGACAGGAAGAGGGAAAGATAAATCTTAATAATAAGTTGAAACTAATAACGAAAAGGAATAGTGATAAGGTCTTTCAAACTGGTTTTCACTAATAATATTTAACATGCTTGTAATACTGAAATAATTGCATTTTTGATCAGAAAACTAATTAGGAGATAAGTTTTTTTTTGTTCTAATAGAATATAATGGATAAATTATTTTCCTTTAATAATAATTTATCCATCATATTTTATTAACTTAGCTTAACTTATTAACTATTAATTTAGCATAACGTATTAACGTAATTTTTAAGTTTTATAAAATAATCAACTGATTGCTTTTTCATTAGTCTGGCTAACTCCTTTGGTAAGCGCTTCCAGATAAAAACTAAAAATTAATAATCATTTCGTCATTAATGAAGTTAGATACCATTCCAGTAGTTCTATCTGGAAGTAGTTTGGTCAATAACAGATCTTAAAACTCAAAAAAGTAGGAAATAATAGAAAAAAACGATGTTTAGTGTACTATAAAAAAGTATTTAGAAAAAGATTTGGAAAAATTTATTTCTTATAATATGATATATTTCATGCATATGATGTATAACAAGTAGCAGATTAAAACATTGCTGAAATTCCACAGATTCGACTGATAACATCATGCTATTATACTTATTAATTATACATTTCATGATGTTTTACTGATTTTATTATTTTTCATTCTATGGCATTGAACTATTCGTAAATTGCATTTGAAATGCAATTCAGTATGCAAATAAGTAACATATTTACATTTATTAAGTGATATTAGTAACATATTTTATTCTTGTGACAAATTATTCAATCTATAACACAAGGGAATCGATATTCAACCAACCATCCATTTAACTAACTTCTCCATTAGAATCTGCTGCTGTGAGTAACGAACAATCAATATTTTAATAACTAAACAAATACCCGAGTGTAGTTCATCGCCAGCAATGAATATTAATAGTTTAACAGTGTGTTTCAGCTCGCAGTGAGCCAAAATTTGTGTGCATAATAAGCTTTGTTTGAAGATATTGCGTGGATGTTGCCGAAGAGGATGACGAGCTTGACAAGCAAATGCATAATAAATTTACGTCGATGACGCCAAATTGAACTTCCATTATACGAACAAGGCAAAACAAATTTTTGATGATTAAAAATGATAAAAAGAAAGAAAATTAGGCAAAAAAAGTTTTTGTTGATTTTTCGCGCTCTGTAGCTCAGATAAACAAGTAGTTTGCTTCAAAGTAAGAATTATCATTCAGTAAAAGAAAATAATTTAGAGGAAATAAAGCGAAACGAGGACAAAATCGATGTAGAGGACGTTAAATTGGACCTCCATTCCGTGATAAAATCAGAATAATGTTTAGATCAGTGATTCCCAAAGTGGTCTATATCGACCCCTAGGGGTCTATGACAACCTGCAAGGGGTCTACGTCAGCGAAAAAAAAATTTGGGGGTCCATGAAATGAAAATGGGGATCCACGATAGTAAATCTCAACACATACACTGATAGTACCTATTTACTCACAGAGACAGACTGGACATCATTAGCCGAGGATATTTAAGATTAACCCTTACAAAATTGACGCCAAATGCTGATAATTTATTGTTAAAGCATCAGGCTCATCCTTCTCATTAAAAATATTGACTTTTTGCTTATGTTAGTTTATTTTATGTTTATTTCATGTTACATAGATTTTACATAACAGATACGAAATTTTATTTTGAGTAGTATAAATTTAAATTCAATTAATAAATGTATAAATTAACATGTGTTTTTACTTTAAGTTTTTAACAGTAAACTTCATTACTGTTAGAAATTTACAGGAAATCAATATCAGGTAAGTAGGGGGTCTATTCAATACGGAAAAACATGGCAAGGGGTCTACGACACAAAAAAGTTTGGGAAACTCTGGTTCAGATATTTAAAAAAGGCAATGCATAAATGTTTTGATCATTTTTTTTAGTTTAGATAATCAAGAAATTAGAGTTAAAATAACAAAATATTAATAAAGAAAAGTAGACAATTTAAAGAAAGTAAAGCAGAGTGAAAAAAATAAAACCGCCAAATCGAACTTTCATTCTGAGAACAAATCAAATTAAGATTTATGTGATTCTGCGAATCAGTCATAATAAATTTTTCATGAGTAAAAAGAAAGAAAAAAAGAAAAAAAATGAGATACTGTAGTCGAAATAAGCAAATTGCGTTAAAAAAGAAATTATCATTCAGGAATAGAAAATAATTTTTAAAAAATACAGTGAAGAAAGAAAAAAATAAATGTATTTGACGCCAAATCGAACCATCATTCTGCGAACAGGTCAGAATAAATTTTTGAGGATTAAAAATACAAAAACGAAAATTGAACAAAAAAATATATTTTGCCGATTCTCTGTGCTCTGTATCTCAGATAAACAAATGGTGAGCTTTAAAAAAGAAATTATCAATCAGAAACAGGAAATAGTTTAAAGAAAATAAAGTGAAGCTAGAAAAATAAATTAATGCAGATGACTCCAAATTGAACTTTTGTTCTGAGAATCTATCAAAGTAAATTTTTGATGATTAGGAATTAAAAAAAAGAAAGGAAAAGAAAATTAAAATAGAAAAAAATATTTTGTTGATTTTTCCGGTTTTGTGAGTCAAATTAATACGTTAGTGTTAAAACAAGCGATTGTCAATGAGGGACAGAAAATAATTTAAAGAAAATAAGGTGAGGAGAGAAAAATAAATTTATGTAGATGGCGGTAAATTGGACCTCCATTCCGTAATAAAATCAGAATAATGTTTGGATGATTAAAAAAAGGCAATAAATAAATGTTTTGATGATTTTTTTTTGTTATTTTTTTAGTTTATATAATCAAGAAATTTAGAGTTAAAATAACAAATTATTAATAAAGAAAAGTAGACAATTTAAAGAAAGTAAGGAAGAGTGGAAAAAATAAACTTAATTAGATGTCGCCAAATCGAACTTCCAATCTGAGAACATATCAAATTAAGATTTATAAGATTAAAAAAGAAAAGGCAATAAAATGTTTTAAGGATTCTTTTTGAGTTCTTTACCTAAATAAATAATTGCTAAAATAGCGAATTATTAGCCACGAACAGAAAATAATTTAAAGAGCATAAGTTAAGCTTATAAATAAATTTATTTAAATGACGCCAAATTGAACCCCCATTCTGCAATCAAATTAGAATAAAATTTAGATGATTTAAAAAGATGGGCAATAAACAAATGTTTTACTAATTTTTCAGGTTTTCCAGTTTAGATAATTATATAGTGAGCGTTGAGAAAAGAAATACTTAACCAAGAATAGAAAATAATTTAGGAAAAAACCGAAGTGAAGCGAGAAAAATAAATTTATGTATGGGGAGAAAAAGATTTCCTATTCTGCAAACAAATTAGAATAAATTTTAGGAATTTAAAATGGATGAATAAACAATAAATAAATGTTTTCTCTTGGGTGAGGGGCTTTATAATTTGAATGAATAACATGTTGTTATCGAAATAATAATTTCAAGGTATAAAAATTATTTTTAAAAAGTAAATTGACCCGAGATAAAATAAATTCTAGCGAAAAACACCAAATTGAGTCTCTATTCTAAGAATAATAAGGAATAGGTTTTTGATTATTAAAATATATGTGCAAAATAAATATATTTTGCTTGCGTTTCAGCTTCTATAAATTAATTAATTGAGTCGTTGCCATAGAAAGAAAACGTATTTTAATAGAGAATAATAAAAAGTGAATAAAATTGATTGAAAATAACAGGTTATCAAATTTCTGCTTGAGTAGTGAAAGAATATTGTTTTGTCATAACATTAAATATTTATCAGCTGGTTATAATGTAGAATAAAAATTGGAATCTAAGGTTTCCCACATTTGTCACGTAATTACTTTGTGATAAGTTCTTATTAAGGAAAAGTTCTCCTCTTTATTTTAAATAAAACTAATTATTTTTTTTCAATAAATTTGGAGCATATTATTGCACATAAACAAATTTTTTACCATTTTAAAATTGCTTGCTTTACAATGGCAGCACTTGTACTTACAAGCATTTTTTTCAATTTTAGTAAATGAATGAAATATTTTAAGTACATTTTCAAGCAATGTTTTAATGTGCAAGCGATGTACTGTGCTTATGGGCACACTAGCTGCTAACAAATTAAATATGTTTTGCCGTTTGCTTGCTAACAATACTGGAATCAAGAGTATAATTTTATAAGTAATATTTATAGAAGCAAATCAAGCCAAAAATCATGTTGCGTTAGAAAATGATTATCATGATAGAATAATCAAACCAAAACACCAAGCCGTGATGTTTTAATCTAGAGATCTGAAATATCTTAACACTTTTTTGGGTATTTTAATTTTTTTAAATGGTTACTATACAGATAACTAAAATAAAACCAACTTTGCGTGGCTATATCTACGCAACCAAGAAATTTTGAAATTCATTGTAATGTCATTTGTTATTCCATTTATCAGAAAATCTCTCATCTAATATTTCAACTTTAATTTAAAAAGGGAAGTACGAAAAGCACTAACAAGGTTATGTTGCTAGAAAACTATTTACGATTAGACGCTAGAAGAAACAAAACAAGCCAATAAAATGGAGTAGAATCCTTCAACATCTGTTTCATAAATTATTTAATATTTTACATAAGGGCGTGTTTATTAAATAGATAAAAGTTAATTCACTTCTATAAGAGTTAAAAATTGAAAGAAAATAGATAATATTCTTTTTTTTATTAAATTAAATGGTTGAAAATGTCGGTAGTATTTAAAAATGAATGAAATATAATTTTACGTTTGATTTCTATATTCTAAAAATAAATCTTATCAGTAATTATCTAAAAATCAACAACTAAATATTCATTACACATTATCAAGCCTGTTTTACCGTAAATCTTTATAAACATGAAAAAAATCCTTTTTAATAATTTAATATGAATATAAACAGAATTTTTGACAAAGGAAAATATGCTATCAAATATTTATAGAAAAAAATGAACAATTTGAATTTCATCAAAAGAAATGAAAATTATTTTTTGAAATCACGTGGGAAATATTTTTATTAAAACGGAAAACTAAAATTAAAGACAAATTTTGCAAGGAATAGATGAAAACAGTAAAAAGATAATGTTCTGAATTTAAGAGATTATTTTTTGTCTGTGGTAATATATTTGTTTATGAATATGAATGGAAAGATATGGAATATTTTTAGTAAAAATAACTCATAATTTTGGTTGCAGGTTTAAAAAGTATTTAACTTTTACAGTAAACTCAGTAATTTGCTTATTCATGGTGAAAACAAGATACATACAAATGAAAGTGAAGATTGCCGATTTCAGTTATTTTCATCGTCGCCAAGATTTTCAGTTTTTTAATGCAAAAATGGCACTAGCTTTTATAATAATGATATATCACTAAAAATATATAGGATCAAAACACGGAAGAAAAGGTAAAAATTTGCTTGAGGTTTCAGATGATTTACATTGGTTGTGAATGTGGAGCTCAACTTAGTTTTGAACTCAACAAAGAACTAAATATTATCACGAGGACTATCGGTGACATGCATGTGAAAGACTTTTCAAAAAATTAGTTCCAATAATTTGTGGTTGATTAATTAATTTGATTTTATTGCGAAACTGAACAAATTAGTTATTGTGAACCTAAAAACATGGACATTGAAGACCGAAAATATAACTGATCAGACTGAAATCCGAAACTTCTCCTTATCAATTGATGCGAGAGTTGTGGCACATTTCAGAATGAAGTGGAAAATTCTGTTCAGAATTCCATCACCTTCTTAACCATCATTTTACCATCATCATTTCAGCCGTTTAACATATAAATTGTCCCTAAATGAAATGAAGCCCTTAGCTGTTGCGGTGTTGAATGATATGCCTGTGAGTTAATGTATTAGCCTCTAGATCAGAGGTGTCCAAACCTTTCGCGGCACGGGCCGGATCGAAATTAGATCCATGTTATACGGGCCACATGTATATACAAATTGAAAAATATCATTATGAGTAAAGTAGCATTAAATACTATTAATTAATACTATTTTATTGTAACTTGAAAACACAAAATACTAAAGAAACAAAGTATAATTATATAATTATATTATAAATTGAAATATTTTCATGCAACTTCTAATGCGAATGATGAAACTGTTTTTTTTTTGTTGAAGAATGTTTTTATAGTTGGGATCAAAATTTGTTACACCAATCATAAGCAATGACTGCAAATGATCATCAGATAAATTTGCTCTATATTTTGATTTGAGATACTTCATTCGAGAAAAAGTTTGTTCGCACACGTAAGTAGTCCCAAACATTAAAATGAATTTACGAGCAAATTTCTTCAAATTTGGAAACTCTTTTGCAGCCAAATATTTATAAAAATCTATTAAGTTTCCTTCCTTGTATTTGTCCTTGATTTGTTCGTTTGCTTGAAGATCAATAATTTCTATTTGAAGCTGGCTTGAAATTTCAGCAACGTTGCAATCAAATGGATTTTGGAACAGCCGAATTTCTTTTGAATTCATGTCCAAATCAGAAAATCGCTTTTGAAATTTTTCTTTTAAATCGGCAATGATCTTTACTGCAAATGCAATTGGAAATTGTTCTTCAGTTTTTTTATTAAATTCGTCGCAGCACGGAAAATGCGTAAAATTACACTCAGTCACTTGACTATCGAATAATTGTAGTTTTGTTCGAAATGCTTTAATTTGAGAGTACAAATCGCAAATTAAATTGTTTTTTCCCTTGCAACTTTAAGTTTAAGGTATTTACGTGTGTCCCAGCATCTGCAAAAAAAGCCAACTTCCAGAGCCATGCAGCATCCGATAAAAGTGATTCAGGATGTTTTTTCTCTACAAGAAATAAATCAATTTCACTTCTAAGCTTAAAAAACTGCAATAGCACTTTCCCACAACTAAGCCATCGAACTTCAGTGTAATACAAGTCAACGTCTTATAACTCAACTTACAACTTCTCAAGTCTTATAACTTAACAGCGCGATAGACATTTGTGTTTGGTCAAGTACAACAACTCCGTTTTGTTGGCCACGTAGTTTTTCGATATACCTTTATGAAAATGAAAAGGTTTGGGCGAAAACATCATTATGTTTTAAAACCCTCCGCGGGCCGGATAAAATCACTTGGCGGGCCGTAGTTTGGACACCTCTGCTCTAGATAACGCATTTTTTTTCCTACTTGCACATGTGCAGTTAACGAACTTTTTCAATCAAAAGGGAAGTGTGGCTGGTGAAATGTACTCGGAATAGAACCCGGAACCTTTGGGTCTGAAGCCTAGTAACATAACCATGGTATAAAAGCAATTGCTCATTCCCGTAGATGTTATTTGGCTTATTAAGATATCACCACAAACTCACTCTCCTCACGTTCGTCAACTCACTCTCGTGAGTTGACGAACGATATGCGTTGTTGTTGAGTGGTGATGAATTGGTTTGTTGAGTGAATGGTTGCTGTGTGTAGTTGTTGTGTATAATGAGCCGTACCCATTTTTGTTTGGCAAGCGTGCGTGAATTGTTGCGTCAAGTGAGTCTGACTGCTTTGGTTGCGGATAGATGGCGTCACATCAGTTGCATGAAGGTTGAAGGTTCATTGTTCGAGGTCACCATTGTAGGAGGTGATGTTGGCTCAGAATAGAACCCGGGACCTTTGGGTCTGAGGCCAGTACCATAACCACAGGACAAAAGCAATTGCTCATTCCTGTAGATGTTATCTGGCTTATTAAGATATCACTACAGAAGCATGCGTCACAAATTTATCACAGGATGAAAGATGTGTAAGATGGGTAATAGTGTCTCCATATACCATATTCCTGTGGTATCAGCATTATAAGGAGGGACATGTAAACATCAAAGATTCACCATGACTTGGACAATAGCCAATTGAGACCAAAAATGCCGCGATTTCGGTTGTGGTAATCGTCAGACCATTACACGAGAAATTGTTGTTTAACTGTCCATAAGCAAAAGAGCTGTGCATCACATAATTCGCTACAAGCTTGGTTATGGCAATGTTTGATATAATAAATGTCCAAGCATCTGGATACGTCAGAAACTGGGGAGTTTTTGCACTGAAGTCATCCATTCCTTTCCTTTCAATGTCAGTGTGGAGTTTTGAAAGTTATACTAGTAAATATGTTTACGTGATTTAATAATTTTTAATTTTTGTTTTAATTAATTATTTTATTTGTATTTATTTATTCTTTGTATACTTATTCATATGTATAAATGAATACTGAACATAGATAACGCAATATGCTTCAACCCATAAGTATGTTTGGAATGCGAGAGGAGTGCTCTTGAGATTTCTTTTTTTATAAACAACCATATCTGGAATTGATGGGAAACTGGTACAAGCAGGCACCTCACTCGCTCTCCGTTAGCGGCAAAAAGTATTATTTCGTGCGCTCGTTGTTAGCGGGACTTTCAATATTTCAAATACATTATGTTTTTTTCCTTGTATACATTTGATCGTCATCCATGTTTTGTACAGATAGATTTGTGTGTGTGTAAAAATAAACAAGAAAATATAAAGAAGAATTTTTCCTTGGATTAAATACACACACCCTTCTACACCATAGGAATTGCAATTATAATATTGTTAATATTTTCTTATATGCAACTGCAATCTTTTCATCCGAAGACCATTTATAATATATTAATATACTTTTTCGTTATTTTCCACAACTTGTACAGCTCCTGCCCAAAATAATATTTATAGTCATTAAAAGCAGGTGAGGTTTATCATGATTAATAATGCACACATGCATGCTGATAATATTGTGGCCACTTGGTGTATTAAAATTCTGAAAAGCCATAGTTTGGAATAATTTTCACAGTGTCTCTTGAATGTAGCTGAATCTAATAAAATATAGAAATCTACAGTTTTTTTTGGAGGTACTGACAAAAATTTTGTGTAGAAACTATGACTCTGAATAAAAGACATTTTAGATATTGTGACCACTAAAGTCTTCACCATAATGGGACTCATATTTCCTATTGGAATCTATATCTTTAATTTTGATGTAATTTTATGGATTTTATGAAACTATGTCTAATATATATTTATTTTGAAATGCGAAATCTATTCCCGGCAGTGTTAGAGTTATGATAGTAATATAATATGGTTAAAATTCTTTTCTATAATATTTTCTGAAAGAAATTTTAAAAAATCAATTTTAATTTAGAAATTTTAATAGTAATTTTAAAAAGTAATTTACTCATTTTTTGATTGCATAGCCAATCAGACTTCTCGGTAGCAGCAATAATTTTAAAGTTTCAGATTCATTCATGTTAGCATTATATGATGTTGGATTTAAGTGTAATGTTAGTCTGTATAATTAACAAATTTTTTTAATGCTTCAGATTCATCAGGTAATAAAATACGGTAATGTTAATAAGAGCCAGATAAAAGTTCCCCTCAGTAAGCTGGGAGACAAAGGAATATTTTTTATAATCTTCCTTTTAACCTTTACGCAAAAATCAATGAAATATTCTATATTGAAGCGATCGTATATATTGACTTTATTGATATCGGGTTATTTAGCATTTATCACAAAAATAGATATTTTATCTGATCTGTAAAGGGATATTTGATTTGGTTTGGTTTTATGCCGCAAAGACAAGTCTTGATCATTTTGCGTCAAACATTTGTTAAACATAGTTTTCGAGTTGATGTTGAAAAAATTTTTGGCACAGAATGATTTATATCTATATATATAAAAGAAAGTCGTGTTGGTTACACCACTTATAACTCAAGAACGGCAGAGCAGATTTGGCTGAAAATTGGTAGTGAGGTAGCTTAGAGCCAGGAGACGGACATAGGATACTTTTTATCCCGTTCGACAGCGTTCCCGTGTGACTTGACATGAAACGTCAGTCACTATAAAACGTGGTATAACAAAAAAGAATCAGACTTGAAATAACAAAACGCAAATGACAGCTATGTAATTGACGTAAAATGACAG